>JAODAC010045077.1:0-10944 GCA_027575185.1 Mimaenictus wilsoni | reverse complement strand
TATAAACTTAGGAATAGACTAAACAACTTGATGTCATATATAAATAAAGGCTCAAAATTGCCACGCCGTTCGCAACAGTGTGAGTGGAGGTATCATGTAAGGCAAGCACCCTAACAACTACACCATGCAAGCGATGCAGCTAAACGTGCTGTTGAAGCAATATATACCATGCTCCATTTGTGGCAAACTTTGAAAATTATTTTTGAGCAAACGGCTCAAAAAAAGTTTCATTCAATTTGGGGTTGGACAATTGGAACACTCTCCTTGTTAGAAGCGTGGGTAAAACTACAGCGAACATTATTGCGGAGGAATAGTGGGGATGCGACGTTGACATTGAGTGTGACCTTGAACAGAAACATGAATGTCAGTGACCGTCAAACTTTTTATATTATGGTCCACCCGAATACTTTTTTAAAATAATTTTCAGGATTCCCACACTTCCATGTCTCACCATCGCAAATGTCTTTTCGGGCATTAATTTTCATGGGTTCTTTTACACGCCGGGGACCTGTACATGATATACAGAAGCCCTTCATCACGACACCGCTTAATACACTTTTCAAGGTCGTGTAGTTCCAGATATATAAAACTGAAAGTTTTTTTCGCCGATATCCATGATATCAATCTTAATTAATTTAACAGCTTTTTTTTCAAACGTGTTTTTGAAAATCGTATAAAGTTTGACAAGTTTAAGAAGCTGTAAATTATTTAAGTATTTCAACAACAACTTCTAAATCTAAAAATGTATCAAGAAAACCCTTGCGTAAAGTTGTCAATAATTGAATTCTGCATCTTTTGATATCTCTCCGAAGTTAATCCGCCTATTCGTTTACCCAGGAAACGAGAAGAAAATGACGGATATGATTTCATAAGCCCAACACCTTTATTTTGCCAATTTATAATCCCAATACCAATCATAATAACGATAACATTTTTATACGTATATACACCCTAGGTGTCTCTGGTGAAGTTTCATATAAAAGTATCATTTTGACATGAATGAGTGTACAATTTGGTTTACATTTTATTAAAATTATTGAAGATCACTCCCTGAAGCCGACTTAAGGCATTTGGAGGAATGCCCTTAGTTTTTCTGATCTTTTTCGTCATCATTGTTAGCCCTCTACTTATTGTGAGGAACACTCTTCTTGTTTGGAGCATTCTTCTTGTGAGAAGCGTTCTTCTTGTGAGCAGCGTTCTTCTTGTGAGCAGCATTCTTCTTGTGAGCAGCGTTCTTCTTGTGAGCAGCATTCTTCTTGTGAGCAGCGTTCTTCTTGTGAGCAGCATTCTTCTTGTGAGCAGCATTCTTCTGAACAGGAGCCTTCCTAGCCCTGGTGCTGGGGTCACCATCGTTTGCATCTTCAAGCGCTACGGTTGAGTCAGCAGGGGACTCAGTAACATGAGTGGGATCAAACTCATTGACTCTTGGGCTTTCAGTAATCTCGTCCTGAATCGGGATGATAGTAGATGTAAATTCATCATCATCCTTGTTGTCGGCTTTGATTTCGGCACCGTTGTTGTCACTGGTATTGCTACTTTCATCAGTTTTACTGTCTTCACTACTACTTTCACTGGTACTGTCTTCGTCAATGTTTTGATTGCTGTCACATGCACTGGCTGCCGCCAAGGACGCCAATGGTGGATCACAAGACATAATCTGATCAAGGATCTCCAAACCACGGAAAGTTACGCATGCCAAAACTTGGATTCCTGGGAAAATGATGGAAGATATCAAAAAACTGCTCTGTGAAACGTTAAATTATAAAATTCTGCTTCTTTTAAGATATCTGCCATAATTCTAACTTTACTAGATTGGATATAAATCGCATTTGAAACAAAATCAACGAAGTTAATTTATTGAAACCGTGACACAAAACTAAGATTTCTACGAACACTAAAGATTTTATGAAATAACCCTTTGGTGAGGTAATCAATTGCAAAATTCTGAATCTTTTAAGACAACTCCTAATATTCTAGCTTAAATAGTCCAACAATAAAACGCGATCGAAGATAAATAAACTGAGTTAACTATATTGCAACCTCTAAACCTATAAAAAGTTCGTTTCCGTTGCAACTATGGAAGTTATCAAAAAAAAACCGTTGTGTAAGTTTTGAATTAGGGACTTCTGCATCTTTTAAGATAACTTACAATGTTTTAACTTAAGTAATATAAGAATAAATCGCTTTCGAAAATAAATAAACTGATTTAACCATATTGCAACGTTCTATATAATTTGTTATTCCGTTGCAGCTAAGAATGTTATCAAATAACTCTTTAAAGGATATTTAAAAAAACATAATTCTGCATCTTTTAAGATGTCTCCCAATATTCTAACTTAAGTAGTCTAGGAATAAAACGCATTCGAAAATAAAGAATCTGAGTTTGAGAAACTTGGATTTCTCGCTGTATCTAAGAAAATTATCAATAAGACCCTTTCACGGACTTTTAAACTAGAGAATTCTGTATCTTTTCGGATGTCTCCCAATATTCTTACTTAAGTAGTCTAAGAATAAAACGCATATAAATAATTAAACTAAGTTAAACATATTACAACATTCTTTACAATTTACTTTTCCGTTATAACTATGAATGTTATCAAAAAACCCTATAAAGGAAATTTCTATTAGAGAATTTTGCTACTTTTACGATGTCTCCTAATATTCTAACTTAAGTAGTCCAGGAATAAAACCAATTCGAAAATAAAGAATCTGAGTTCATCTTATTGCAACATTTTATACAGTTTGATTTTTCACTATATCTAAGAAAGTTATCAAATAGTCCCTTTCACGAAGTTTTAGACTAGAGAATTCTGCATCTTTTAGGATATCTCCCAATATTCTAACTTAAGTAGTCTAACAATAAAACGTATTTAAAGATAAAAAATCTGAGTTAAACATATTACAACATACTTTAAAATTTACTTTTCCGTTACAACTATGAATGTTATCAAAAAAACCCTTAATGGAAATGTCTATTAGAGAATTCTACATCATTTAAGGGACCTCCCAATATTCTAACTTAAGTAGTCTAGGAATAAAACGTATTCAAAGATAAATGAACTGAGTTGAACATATTGCAACCTTTAATAAAACTTGCAATTTCGCTGCAATTAAAAAAGTTATCAAAAAACTTGTATAATGAAGTTTTCAATGATAAAATTCTACATCTTTTAGGCCCACCCCCATTTTTCTATCTCTAAAACTTTCCAAGAAAAACGCCTTCAAACTTAAAATTTCACACAAAAAACTGCGTTACTTACCAGTGCCTTCGATTTCCTTAACGACTTCCTGGGCATAATCGCGAGCCATTGCACAGAGGCCATCAGCAGGCGCTTAAAAATCAACAAAATAAAGTTATTCCACACCAACAACAGTTTATTTACCAATTTATTAACAAAAAAATGACATTTATTGAGTTAAACAAAGAAAACCTACCTGCAAATGCCGCTGAAAAGCAGGACACCGCCACGAAAACACTAAGTAACTTCATTCTGACTCAGTTAAGGGTAAGCAAGAAACATCAACGAAATTGCGATTGACATTCGCTGGCAGATTGCGGATATTTATATCCGTTTAGAAGCGGGCAAAAATGCACTAAGTCATTTGCTTATCAGCGCACGTATTCATTTTCCTCGCTGTTATTTCAATTTTTCTTGCGAATATTTCACGATGACATCAGAAGCGGCGCATAACTTACTTATTTACCATGTATAGATTCCAATTTAATAGTAATTACTCTACTGGGGGTTTCGTGAAGTTATTTTTATTGGTGTTTAAAAAAAATTAGCATGGTAGCAAACAACTACGTTTGTTGTTTGTTTTCATCAGATTATGTTGTTTTCCGAGGACTAGGTGGAAATACAGGAAAGTTTTCCGATATTTTTTTTTCGAAACTTGACGTGTGTTGTCGTTTTGTAAACTTTAAAATATATTGGAATGTGTATTATCGCTATTACGTATAATGTTGATTACGTTTAAAAATTAAATTGTTTGATGGGGTTTTCTTGTAGGGCCTTTTATGTCAAAAGTTTTGAAGGTAGAATGATGGGAGTTGGCTTAAAAGATGCAGAATTTTATCCTTTATTAATTGTAGTATTAAATGTGTTAATTATTGTTTTTATTAAAGAGTTATTGTTACTGAAAGTGAAGAGATAGCTTTTTATTTCTCACTACCTTTTAAGAATTTATGACTTACAACTTCCAGTAAGTTTTCTATGAAAACTAGTTGAGGTAGATTACCGAATGACATCTTAAAAGATGTAGAATTTCACTGTTAATAAGATTTAGATGTCGACATGTACATTATTATAGTAAGTTTAGAGTTATTAGTAATTAAATTGAACAAAGTCCTGATTAGTGAAAAGTGCTTAAAAATGGAAGATTTTTTTCGAGTGCAATTTATTTGCAAAGTTTCAATTCAAAAGATGCAGAATTTTATCCTTTATAGTTTTAGATTTCTTCATTAACATTTTCAATATAGCAAATATTGGTATTTCAAGTGGGGAGAGAGAGAGGTATTTTCTCTTACTACGTTTTAAGAATTTAAGTCTTATAGGTTTCTGCAAGATTTATTCTAAAACTAGTTGAGGTAGAATAATGAATGATATCTTAAAAGATGCAGAGTTTTATTCATTAAAAGATGTTGAATTTGATATATTCATAATTATAGCAAGTTCCGAGTTATTAGTGATTAAATTGGACAAAGTCCTGATTAGTTGAGTGCTTAAAAAATGAAAGATTTTTTCGAGTGCGATTTATGTGCAAAGTTTTGGGGGTAGAAAAATGAGACACAATTCAAAAGATGCAGAATTTTATCCTTTATAAACTGTAGTTTTAGATTTCGTCATTAACGTTTTTTATATAGCAAATATTGGTACATCAAGTGGAGAGAGAGTTTTTTTCTCTTATTACTTTTTAAGAATTTAAGACTTATAGGTTTCAGCAGGATTTATTTGAAAACTAGTTGAGGTACAATAAGGAATTATATCTTAAAAGATGCAGGGTTTTATTCATTAAAAGACGTTGGATTTGATATGTTCATAATTATAGCAAGTTCCGAGTTATTAGTGATTAAATTGGACAAAGTTCTGATTAGTTGACTGCTTAAAAAATGAAAGATTTTTTCGAGTGCGATTTATGTCCAAAGTTTGGGGGTAGAAAAATGAGACATAATTCAAAAGATTTCTTCATTAACGTTTTTTATATAGCAAATATTGGTACTTCAAGTGGAGAGGGAGTTTTTTTCTCTTATTACTATTAAGAATTTAAGACTTATAGGTTTCAGCAGGATTTATTTGAAAACTAGTTGAGGTACAATAAGGAATTATATTTTAAAAGATGCAGGGTTTTATTCATTACAAGTTATTGAATTTAATATCTTCATAATTATAGCAAGTTCCGAGTTATTAGTGATTAAATTGGACAAAGTTATGATTAGTTGACACCGTAAAAAATGAAAGATTTTTTCGAGTGCGATTTATGTCCAAAGTTTTGGTAGTAGAAAAATGAGACATAATTCAAAAGATGCAGAATTTTATCTTTTATAAACTGTAATTTTAGATTTCTTCATTAACGTATTTTATATAGCAAATATTGGTACTTCAAGTGGAAAGAGAGTTTTCTCTCTTACTACTTTTTAAGAATTTAAGTCTTATAGATTTCAGCGGGATTTATTCTAAAACTAGTTGAGGTAAAATAATGAATGATATCTTAAAAGATGCAGAGTTTTATTCATTACAAGACGTTGAATTTGATATGTTCATAATTATAGCAAGTTCCGAGTTATTAGTGATTAAATTGGACAAAGTTCTGATTAGTTGACTGCTTAAAAAATGAAAGATTTTTTCGAGTGCGATTTATGTCCAAAGTTTGGGGGGTAGAAAAATGAGACACAATTCAAAATATGCAGAATTGTATCCTTTATAAATTTGTATTTTAGATTTGTTGATATTTAGTAGAGATTAGTTCTCAAAGTGGAGAGAGAGGGAGAGAGAAATTTCTAAAATTCGCCTTAAAAATCATGAACTGTCTAAACTTTTTACAAAACCACAGGAATCGGAAGAAACGCATTTCACAAAGAAATTTTAAAATTATATACAACAATTTGCTTATTGTATAAAAAATAAATCAAATTTCTTCTGTTTTGCATGATTTTATATAAGAAGACAGGTACATCTGCCATAATATGACAGAAAAGTATTTTCACAACCCAACATATAACTCAGATTGCTTTTTTTAATTTTATCAAATGAGAGATGTCATTAATTCCTGTTGCATTTCAGCAATTTGTGCTAAAAAGTAATATAATTAATACAATGAAGTTGAATAAGAACTAAATACTTTCAATACTTACAGTCAATAAAGTCAACTTGTTCAGGATTCCTTTCCTTAGCTTCTTTCACAGTTTCTTCCAACTTTTCCTCGTTTTTTAAAAAGATATAACACTTCGCACTCAACAAAAACGACCTTAAACAATTCTCGTTCAATCTGAGCGCCCAACTTAAGTCATCCAAAGCTTTCTCGAATCTCCCAAGCTTAATCTGCGTCAGAGCTCGATTATTATATAGCAGAGGACTATCTTTTATTTGTTCAATTGCCTACCAACATAACATATTCATTAAAAACACAGAAAATGTATTTTTGGCGTAATTAATTATTAATTATTAGTTAAATTACTTTGTTGTAGCAGCACAAAGCTCGTTCGTACTCGCCCTTTCGAAAGGCTTTCGTCGCCTGCGTCTTGAACGTCTCCATCCTCTCCGTTCGCACTAGTTTATCCTGATATCGACGCTCAGCATCCTTCGAGACTTCATCCATGAACACATCGGGATCCATCGATTCATTATCATCATTCTTTCTTTCCTTCCGATGCAGAGCTTTCTTGTTCAGGATAGTTCGGTCCGTTTTCACTGTTAGCTCAGTATTCTCGTTGATTTGATCCGGATTGATAGTTTTCGGTGTGTTTAGAAGACGATCGGCTTCTAGAATGCCTAGATTTTGCTTACTTTCATTGTGAGATGCTAGATTTTTGACGATTCCAGATATTTCCGTGACGCGATGCAGGAAATTGTTGAATTCTTCGTTGATATTGGCTAAATCTCGATCAATTTTGAGTTGTGGCACGTTTTTATTCATCGTGATAGGAAAATCAGGTTATACTGTTTTATATTAGTATGTTTTAAGATAATTTAAAGAAATTTAATCAGGAAACAGCTGTGTGGATTGTTTGTGACTTGTTTGAAGGTTGATATTGATTAAACATTGCCAAGACAACTTGTTGGTATTTTGGTTTATCGATCATAAATTCGGATATAATTTTGGGATAATGAAACTACAAATATTTGCAGAGCTTTTTTTGTTTAGGATAGTTCGGTCCGTTTTCACTGTTAGCTGAGTATTCTCGTTGATTTGATCGAAATTGATAGTTTTGGGTGTATTTAGAAGACGATCGGCTTCTAGAATGCCTAGATTTTGCTCACTTTCATTGTGAGATGCTAGATTTTTGACGATTCCAGATATTTCCGTAACGCGATGCAGGAAATTGTTGATTTCTTCGTTGATATTGGCTAAATCTCGATCAATTTTGAGTTGAGGCACGTTTTTATTCATCGTGATAGGAAAATCAGGTTATACTGTTTTATATTAGTATGTTTTAAGATAATTTAAAGAAATTTAATCAGGAAACAGCTGTGTGGATTGTTTGTGACTTGTTTGAAGGTTGATATTGATTAAACATTGCCAAGACAACTTGTTGGTATTTTGGTTTATCGATCATAAATTCGGATATAATTTTGGGATAATGAAACTGCAAATATTTGCAGAGCTTTTTTGTTTAGGATAGTTCGGTCCGTTTTCACTATTAGCTCAGTATTCTCGTTGATTTGATCGAGATTGATTGTTTTATGTGTCTTTAGAAGATGATGGGCTTCTAGAATGCCTAGATTTTGCTCACTTTCATTGTGAGATGCTAGATTTTTAACGATTCCAGATATTTCCGTGACGCGATGCAGGAAATTGTTGAATTCTTCGTTGATATTGGTTAAATCTCGATCAATTTTGAGTTGAGGCTCGTTTTTATTCATCGTGAATAGGAAAATCTGTTTAGACTGTTTTAAATTAGTATATTTTAAGATAATTTAAAGAAATTTAATCAGGAAACAGCTGTGTGGATTGTTTGCGTCTTGTTTGATGGTTGATATTGATTAAACATTGCCAAGACAACTTGTTGGTATTTTGGTTTATCGATCATAAATTCCGCTATAATTTTGGAGTAATGAAACTGCAAATATAAGTCTACTTGCAGAGCTTTTTTCTTCAGGATAGTTCGGTTTATTTTCACTCTAAGTTCAGTATTCTCGTTGATTTGATCGAGATTGATTGTTTTGGGTGTGTTTAGAAGACGATCGGCTTCTAGAATGCCTAGATTTTGCTCACTTTCATTGTGAGATGCTAGATTTTTAACAATTCCAGAGATTTCCGTAACGCGATGCAGGAAATTGTTGATTTCTTCGTTGATATTGGCTAAATCTCGATCAATTTTGAGTTGAGGCACGTTTTTATTCATCGTGATAGGAAAATCAGGTTATACTGTTTTATATTAGTATGTTTTAAGATAATTTAAAGAAATTTAATCAGGAAACAGCTGTGTGGATTGTTTGTGACTTGTTTGAAGGTTGATATTGATTAAACATTGCCAAGACAACTTCTTGGTAATTTGGTTTATCGATCATTGTTTGGAGGAAATTATATTTTCAAACATGTAATGTTGGTTGCGGACAAGTTTTGCGGCTTGTTTTGGGTTCAAAGGTAGGGGGAGCTTGTGGGCGACCTTAATGGTATGGCGCGCGGAAGAAGCTCTCTCTCTCTCTCGTGTTGGTGATTGAAGCAGAAGGTCCTGCTGTAATAAACTATATGATAAACTATATAATAAAACGAACGAGAGAATATAGCAGTGTTTATACCGGGGTGCTGCGCTTCAATCATAAATACGGATATAATTTTGGAATAATGAAACTGCAAATAGAAGTCTACTTGTAGATCTTTATTCTTCAGGATAGTTCGGTTCATTTTCACTCTACGTTCAGTATTTTCGTTGATTTGATCGAGATTGGTTGTTTTATGTGTCTTTAGAAGATGATCGGCTTCTAGAATTCGTAGATTTTGTTCAATTTCATTGTGAGATGTTAGATTTTTAACGATTCCAAAGATTTCCGTAACGCGATGCAGGAAATTGTTGAATTCTTCGTTGATATTGGCTAAATCTCGATCAATTTTGAGTTGTGGCACGTTTTTATTCATCGTGAATATGAAAATCAGTTTATACTGTTTTAAATTAGTATATTTTAAGATAATTTTAGGATATTTGATCAGGAATCAGGAGTGTGGATTGTTTGCAACTTGTTTGAAGGTTGATATTGATTAAACATTGCCAAGGCAACTTGTTGCTATTTTGGTTTATCGATCATAAATTCCGATATAATTTTGGAGTAATGAAATTGCAAATAGAAGTCTACTTGCAGAGCTTTTTTCTTCAAGATAGTTCGGTTTATTTTCACTCTAAATTCAGTATTTTCGAGGATTTGATCGAGATTGATTGCTTTAGATGTGTTTAGAAGACGATCGGCTTCTAGAATGCCTAGACTTTGCTCACTTTCATCGTGAGATGCTAGATTTTTAACGATTCCAGAGATTTCCATGACGCGATGCAGGAAATTGTTGAATTCTTCGTTGATATTGGCTAAATCTCGATCAATTTTGAGTTGTGGCACGTTTTTATTCATCGTGTATAGAAAAATCAGTTTATACTGTTTCAAATGGATATGTTTTAAGAAAATTTAAGGAAATTGATCAGGAAACAGCTGTGTGGATTGTTTGTGACTTGTTTGAAGGTTGTTACTGATTAAACATTGTCAAGGCAACTTGTTGGTATTTTGGTTTATCGACCATAAATTCCGCTATAATTTTGGAGTAATGAAACTGCAAATATTAGTCTATTTGCAGAGCTTTTTTGTTTAGGATAGTTCGGTTTATTTTCACTCTAAGTTCAGTATTTTCGTGGATTTGATCGAGATTGGTTGTTTTATGTGTCTTTAGAAGATGATCGGCTTCTAGAATTCGTAGATTTTGTTCAATTTCATTGTGAGATGTTAGATTTTTAACGATTCCAAAGATTTCCGTAACGCGATGCAGGAAATTGTTGAATTCTTCGTTGATATTGGCTAAATCTCGATCAATTTTGAGTTGTGGCACGTTTTCATTCATCGGGAATAGGAAAATCAGTTTATATTATTTCGAATGGATATGTTTTAAGAAAATTTAAGGAAATTTGATCAGGAAACAGCTGTGTGGATTGTTTGAGACTTGTTTGAAGGTTGATATTGATTAAACATTGCCAAGGCAACTTGTTGCTATTTCGGTTTATCGATTTTAAATTTGGATGTAAATTTGGAATAATAAAACTGCAAATATAAGTCGATAATTGCGCACTAGTGTATCCTGATAACGACGCTCAGCATCCTTCTAGACTTCATCCACGAACACATGGGGATCCATCGGTTCCTTATCATTATCTTTTTTGTTCAGGATAGTTCGGTCCGTTTTCACTTGAAACAAAATTGTTTAGTTCAACCCAATTTGTTAGATGGCGCTAGTAAGAAATCGGCTGTATTCGGTGTTTCCGACCAGCGACGAGTTTCGAAATGTTAATAAACAGTTTCGTTATATTTATTACTCTAAATGACATAACCTTTTTGATTTTGATATATTGTCAATTCTTCTTAAAATTGAAACTGAACTCGATACTTTTACAACACTTTACAGCCGACAATATATTATTATTATTATTCAACAACCTTTTTCTACCACATAGTAGTGGTGTAAGGGAATAGTAACTTTCACTCGGCCCAATCCGGTCTCGCTACTGATGGTACTTGCTCTGAACTTTTT
>JAODAC010045066.1:0-10950 GCA_027575185.1 Mimaenictus wilsoni | reverse complement strand
TTATAGAAAATAATAATGTGATGATTTTTATTGACTTGACCTAACCACTTAACATGATTAGAGTCAACAAGGTCTATTCATATCCGAGCCTCCCAACAATTTATCATTGTCCTCGACAGCGAAACCTATCCGTTGTGGTGTGGCATTCAGCTATACTCCAAGAGTGCCTTCGAACAAACAGAACAGGTAAACGCATTCAGCAGCGCGATTTATAGCTAGTTTTGACAAAAAGGGCAATTTATCGACGTCGACAATAAGCCTCCCCAAACCATCAATACGTCGATCAATCGAAATCGATGCGTTTCGAATGATTACCCTCACAAAACATCATAGAGGGCATTATCACACCGACGTCGCATTATCTACAAACACCTTGACATTATGTAGGTACCCCGTTGGAAATTGGCGCCGAACAAGCCGGGAGCCGACACGTTTTATTAATCTCTGTTGTCGTATTACCTGAGTGAAACTCCTCTCCACCCCGAACCCGTCCAGATCAACCCAGGCTAGATCAACCTAGGTAGACGCTAGGGAATTAAATTCTCAAGCACTTTCGTACGACCCCATTGCATTTATATGCAAATCGATTTCCATGTGTGTGGCTGGTCGCATTTCTTCAAACGCGTGAAAGCCTGCATCGTAACGAAATCGATTTGAATAATTATTAATATTTATTTACCGTCGTGATGGGAACCCGATATTTGCATATTAGCTTTGTATTTTGTCACGTTGTAAAAATAACAAAGCTGCTCCATACGCTTCAACAAAGGGTTGAAGGAAATTTAAATACTTTCTTTGGTAGTTTTTTTTTTCTAGGTGTAAGACAGGAATTATCTGCAACGTATAAGATGATGCATCGGCGCATTTTCCCACCGCATAAGAAATGAGACAATATGCAAAACTTATCAAACTTCCATTTGCAAATATTGCGACTCCCTTTATACTTCTTACGTTTTCTCATATTTTCTGGTGTTATGCCGCCGCCAAGCCGCCGCCACTCCCCAGCGCAGTCGAGCATCGCAGCAACAAAAAATAATTAAACACGTTATTTTACGGGGTGCGAGCTTCTATCGTCTATCGGCAGGCGTACAGGCACCCAAGACGACCATTACGCCAGTCGGCATATCGGCGCTCTCATAAATATACACCCCCGCAGCGGGGGCGGCAAAAAGCAGCAGGCATGTTTATCGCTGCATCTCCGAACCGTATCGGCGCACAGCGCATAGCAGGGCGCATTCATGTTAACTGAATACAGAAGCAATTTTCGATACAATATCAGATAAGTACCTTTTCGTTTAATGTTTATATTTTCTTATAATCTTAAAAATACAAAGAAATTAATATTAAAGTGACCAGAGAGTATGGAGCATACAAAATAGCAGATTTTACGTTAATATTAGTAATATTTTTCGTTTTTATTTTGCATTATTTTGAAAAAGTACGGATTTTCTGAAACCCTTGTAATAATAGGAAATTAAATAACTCAAAAGCACCTGTAGCGGTCACTAACCGCAGTTCCAGCACGAAGAACAAACGAATATCAATATCCGCCGAAATCCAAACATACCGACATAAACATCCCGAATGCTAAGGCGTCGAAATCGTCACCGCGAGATCGTGACTCTCGCGTTTCCGCTGTGACACACAAAGGAATAGTCACCTCCATCTGCAGTCGACCTATTCCCCACAATCGGCCGTCAGAACGAGAATCCGTCACCACGTTCTTCAGCAGCGAGTCTGTGTTTATCTGCGAGTCCATCTTCAGCAGTCAATCCGAGACCCCGGCATCGGCAGCCGCTTCACCTGCGAGTTCATCTTCAGCAGCCAAGCCATCGCAATTAGTGAGTCCGACATCAGCAGCCGCCACCTGCGATCCCGTCACCGCGAGTCCGTCATTCAAAGACGATCTGTCTCGACGACCTGCGTCAATCCACCGCCTCCGCATGGATCTCAACGATTTCTATTTTATTGTGGCTCAATCAATCCCACACACCTATGCTACAGTATAAAAGTTGCCAGGTTTTCTTTAAGTTCTCAAGTTGACCAGCAGTTCGTTGTGTCAATTCCAATTAGTCACAGTTCCACCGTAGCATCAGTTATTACACTAAACTCATTTGACAAGACAACTATAGATAACGTTACAAATAAAGAAAAGGAGATTCTAAGCACACTGCTGTTAGAGAGGCGAACGTAACTAGTCCCGCTGGCGGAAAGTGCCCCAAAAGCCATTACATGCAAGTCTCGTTCCGTAAATTTTAAGAAATATTTTTTCTAACGTCTTCGTAATATACAAATCTTAATACTAGGAAGACATGACGACTGACGCAAAAGTTTATGCGCTAATGTGATTCATTAATAGTTTTTTAAAAACAGTATCTAACGATTTTGACGCACGCTTACTACTGACGACAGGCTTGCTCCCTCACTGGTCTCATATAACCCATAACCTACTACTGAACGCGGGTTTCCAATCATCCCAGCATGTGGAAAAGCCAACTTTACACGAACTTATACAAAAAAATTAATGTGATACACAATTAAATAAATCATCAAGTCGGTTTTGCAGTTATTAATAATTGTTAATTTTTTTTGTTTGATTTTACCGAGCATCGACTGCCATGGTCATTAGCTCTATTCAATTCTTTTCCAATGTAATTAGTCATATTAGAGGCTAACACTATTGAAAAGAAGAAGAATTCACTTTAATAAGCATCCCCACCGAGAATCGAACCCGGGACCTCATGGACAGTGGTCATTGACCATAGCACTGCGACACTTGGCTGGACAATAATTGTTAATAAATTATTTTCAATTATTCTATAATTGAACATATATAACTACACTAAACTAAAAACATATAAACATTTATTGCAAATGTGCTCATCAGCCATTTTTATATTTAATTAATTAACAGTATTAACAGCCATCATATGAGTCTATTAATGTCTTATGTTAAGCTCCGCACTACGCTCGGTATTATTCGCCTCTGCGAATAAACGTCGCCTCCCTGCAGGAACTCTAATTATCGTAATTATAAAAAAAAATATTTAATTAGGATACAAGCAGAAGCACATTTAAACGCAGCCTATATGTGTTTCATTATTGTACAACTCGTTTCAAGCCACCGTAATTACATTAGACATTTTTAGTCCCCTACCTAAATGTTTCAAGCGCATTGTACATATATTATGTACATGGGGAAATTGAGAATGCGGGATTTCATGCCAGATTAATTAGGTTTAATGCCGGTTGCTCATTAGATGATTTCACTCTAATTGTTAATTTGTGATTCGTCTTCAGTGGCTAACAGAAAAGAATTAAAAGTAACCAAAATTCAAGACTTACAACTAACATTTTCGTTTAATTGTTAATTGTGTATTTTGTGGGAGTGTCTAATTTAAATGTTAGATGCATTAGATAATGAATATTTGTTAATTAGTCGTTTAATGACTCTGTAGGTCTTTTTTAAATAAATTATTTGATTAACAACAATTGACCATGACTCACTTCATGGTCAATTGTTGTTAATATAAGATGAAATAAAGTAAGATCAATTCATTTTTTAAATATATGAATTAATTGTTATCCTGAGAATTTCTATAGCAAGTTTCACATAAAAATTGCAAGAAATAACAACGATATAACCGAAAGAATTATTTATTGATCACGTTTTTCAAACGTTTTTTTTTCTCAAAGCCACGTTTTTCAAATCTCAAATAAATGTCGAAAACCACACAACCGATAAACTTAAAGTTATCTGTGGTTATTGTATATATAATTATTTAGTCTTCATCATAGATATTTTTCGATTGAATGTTATTGTTTTTTTTTTGTGTATAAGAACGATTTTTTCCTTGAAAATCGCTACGCTTTCTTATTTTGCGCAAATTCAATATTTTTATAAGCGGCAATGGCAAGGACTAGATTATAGAGTATATTATAGGAATAGTGTTTTTTTTTTTCGTATGTATACATCGAAAGGCGACTTTGGTGTACGCTGGAGCGGTTAAAACATGCTTTGTGATGTAAACGTGCACCAAAGTCGTAAAGCGTATGTCAATAACCTTTGGAGCACGCTCTTAGAAACTATTAATGAAACGCATTTACGCATAAAGTGTTTTTTTTTATCGTCTTGGCCTCCAATTAATAAGATTTTTACACAAAAAGGGCTTTGGAACAAACATTTTCTAAAACATACGAAACCGAACGATATTCATATGTAAGCGTCCATTTGTGCAGTTGCTGTCTATCAGCATTGTGCTAAAAATCTCCGTTTCCACCCAGATATCGTTATAAACTACATATGTTAAATGATTTCTTACGATACCTCACCGGTTATCGTTTCGATTTTTGTAATATTTTGTAGGCGAGTCAGTTGTAACTTAATTTTTAAAATGTATTTAATAAAAAATAAATAAATAAGTTTACTTTTGCCACATAATTTATTGTATCCAATCAACATAGTAAGATACGCCAGTATAGACTATAGGAACTCCAATCCCAAAAGGCTTTCCAAAACGATGTTACTACAAGCACAAAATGATAACGCTATCCTAAATCTCTCTTGCCAGCAATCCGTGTTATGGGCAACGGCTCTGTCGCGTGAACGGTGATTTCATTGTGCTGAAAATTATGAATCATTAACCTTTGGAGCACGCTCTTAGGAACTATTAATGAAACGCATTTACGCATACAGTTTTCTTATCGTCTTGGCCTCCAATTAATAAGATTTTTACACAAAAAGGGCTTTGGAACAAACATTTTCTAAAACATACGAAACCGAACGATATTCATATGTAAGCGTCCATTTGTGCAGTTGCTGTCTATCAGCATTGTGCTAAAAATCTCCGTTTCCACCCAGATATCGTTATAAACTACATATGTTAAATGATTTCTTACGATACCTCACCGGTTATCGTTTCGATTTTTGTAATATTTTGTAGGCGAGTCAGTTATAACTTAATTTTTAAAATGTATTTAATAAATGTCCAGCCAAATGGCGCAGTGGTATGGTCGATGACCACTGTCCATGAGGTCCCGGGTTCGATTCTCGGTGGAGATGCATATTAAAATGAATTCTTCTTCTTCTGATCAATAGTGTTAGCCTCCAATGTGACTAATTACATTGAAAAAGAATTGAATAGAGCTAATGACCATAGCAGTCGATGCTCGATAAAATCAAACAAAAAAAAAGTATTTAATAAAAAAAAATAAATAAATTTACTTTGGCCACATAATTTATTGTATCCAATCAACATAGTAAGATATGCCAGTATAGACTATAGGAACTCCAATCCGAAAAGGCTTTCCAAACGATGTTACTACAAGCACAAAATGATAACGCCGAACATAATTTTTGAGTAATGATAATTCTATCCAAAATCTCTCTTGCCAGCAAGCCTTGTTATGGGCAACGGCTCTGTCGCGTGAACGGTGGTTTCATTGTGCTGAGAATTATGAATCATTTGTGAATTGTGCACATGTTTTTTGGTCCGTTGTTCGAAGAGAAATAAGTGCGCGCCCATGGTGCACTAAACTTATCAAAAAAAGAGAAATCCGAGTCTCCGGGTTTTGGGGTTTTATAAATCTTCGAGTTTATTCTGTTACGGTTTTGTCTGTGAAAGCCCGGGTTTAAAATCCGGACAAACACTCGTTAACAGCGCCCCCTAGCGTAAAATAAAAAGACTATACGCATGAAAGTTATTTTCCTTAGTTACTAAAAGAATGTATATAAATGGAAACAAACATTTGGAAAAGATAAATACATTTACCAGTTTACCATTTACCATTCTCTAAGAGAATGGTTATTCTCATTTTTCCAAATATGCATTAAATACGATCACTCGTCAACTTGGGGAAAAATTTGAGGCTTTGTTCGCTAGTACTGCAAATAAACATGTAAAATCGCTATCGATTTAGCGTCAAGTATCAACAAGCGCTCGCGCACTCGCGTTGATTTCGGTTTGAAAATCAGAACTTTTAACATCATCTAGTAGTGGGGCGCATTCGCGTTGTTTTCGGTTTTGAAAACGGAACTTTTAAAATCAAGCAATAGTGCGCCCCTTGCGTCGATTTCGGTTCAAGAAACAGAACATTCAGCATCAACCAGTAGTGGGTCTTCGATGATCAGCTGATTTTGGTATAGAAACCGAAACTTTTATAAAAATCAGTGTTAAATTCTTGAATCCTAAAAAACCCATTTAACATGAAACTAACAAGGCGGAAAACCGAGTAACCCGGAATTACTCTTGACATGCCTAGTGAGCACAATAAAGCACCACGGCCCGGATGTTTAGTTTAACAGTGTTGATTGCTTTTGTGACTAGAGTTAGTACGTTTTTGGACTTGGCCATGTGTACTCCTGCCTTCATCGCCTTTCGCAATTGACAGAAACGGGTAGTTTTACATCCTGCGTAAAATAAACGGCTGCGGGAAGACAAACAACATCTCGCCTCCTAGCGACTGATGTGTCTAACACGTCAATAACTACAGCTGTTGAAAGTTCAATCAATACGATGTCGCTATGAAAACATAGTTTTACATCGGCTGTGTGCAGATTTAAACATAGATCGACAAGATATTTCAAATTTCTCCGCGATATAATAAATAAAATATCAAAATATATTCTTTCGAGCCTGCATGGGTAGCCTATTGGGTAGCACATCGGCGTTTTCGCAGTCTGGTTCGAATCCTGGAGGCGGACATCGTCTTGTGTGAATTATTATTTTCCCAAAAAAAGCATTTTCACCCACACTCACGCTACATAATCAACTTAGCACATTCTACACGATCAGCTTTATACATTCAACAAACAACAAATCAACTAAACTACTAAACAAAATCTACAAAGGCACAGTCATCAACAACAAACAACATATAACAATAAAAATAACAACAACAAAAAATGTAAACACAAACAATAATCATATGTAACTCGTCGGAAAGACCATAAAAGGTCGTTTGACAATAAAATATTTGAATTATTATATTATTATTATTATTGCGAAAAGCCTTCCACTAAAATAACAAAAATTTTACGTTCTCTTATAAATAATTAATAATGTATCGACCTAACTGGTCCTTCAGCCTGGAATATATTTTTATCTTTTATTGTTTATTTTTGTTTACATGTTATTGCGATTGTAAATGTGATGTTGTTGTTATTGTTGCGCTGTAGATATTCGATCTTGATGTGGAGTGATAGTGTGAATGCAGTCAGTAGTTTCTTGTTGTGTGTTGGTTAATATTTTTGGTGAGTTGCGCATTGCGATCGTTGAATGGTTCTTGATTGTGATTTTTGAATGAGTGAATTTTCTAAGTGATTTTTTGTGTGAATTTTTATCAATAATAAATACATACATGTAGGGTGCCCACCCTGGGGACTCGAACCCCGTCCGCCTGCGTGGTTAGCCGAAGCACTACCAACTGTGCTGCCCAGGTGAGCCGTTCTCTTATATTTATACAGTTTTCTTTTAAAAATAGCAAACACCTTTCTCCCTACAAGGTGAATGTCCCACTTTAATACAAAAGAACTTTTTTGAACCGGTAACTCTTAAATTGTTTTAATATACAAATTATACAAACTCATCATCATCATCATCATCATCATCTTAACTACTCCGTGAAAAACTATTTTGTATAAAGATGAGATATATTAATAATAATCAAAATTATAATATCGATGTCAACAAAATTTTGAAAAATTAAAACCTGATAACCTCACATCGAATGTTAAAATGTCAAATAGAAATGGGTGTGTTCGTCAATATCCCGTAGTATAAAATCAACACTCCCAACTTGAAAAACATCAACTCAAACATTCTCCCAATAGACTATTTGTTCGAGGAACGCTTCAAATGTGTTGTCGCCCGAGGTAAGTAGGTGAAAATATCAAATGGTAATTAATCATCTTGAAGTGTGTGGCGTTTGTTCGCACGGCCATATTCGATATTTATTGTCGAAATTTACATTCGACTACAGTGGATTGCATACGCAGACATCCTAGTCGTAAAACATCACACTGCACCCAGGTATGCACGCATTGTATTGCTCTTCTCACCGAGGTGTTGGGTTAACCCTTGAATCTTGACTACCTACTGATATTGCCAAATAAATTTACATAATAATAGGATGAGATCTACTATTGTACTGTCCAACATGCTCGGAATTTTAATGTGGTACATCGCATAATTCTGTGCGTTGCATAAATAAAAAATGAAATCGACTTTGTAGTGAGTACATCCTGTCGTTTACCTACCAGTTCCAGTTTAGTGCTGGTTAAGTAGTTTGCGGGAATTCAGGAAGTGACTAGCCCAAATAATATGAGCGCATCGAGGTAAATTGGAGGTCGTTGGAAATTACTGTTATTCGCTGTATTAGGCAGGAGGAAGCGAACTAAGCGAACGCGCTTCTTATTCCATTTGGGTACAGAGTTATAAAACGGGAAAGTCTTTAGGACGTTACATCCGTACGTGTATTTTCTATATATGACTGTTTTGCATGCTGAATAGCAATTCCACCTCAATTTGGCGATCAATTCAATGCTTACAAATGTCGTGCTCTGCTAGTAGTAAATACACTCCCCGTTTTTCGTGAATCATTAATTCGGGTCTAGGGTTGCTCATCGTCGTTCATATCAACGACGGGCACATATCCGCGGCCAGACCATCGTGGGTTCTCATCATCGTCGTAAAATTTCATCGCGATGGCGTATCATCGTCAGAGTTATAAAACTAGAACGGTTGCTTTAATTATTATAAAAAAAAATCTGGTAGCTAATATAATAATCATTAATACTGCATGTTTTTATAATACTTAAAGCAACCGTTCATGTTTTATAATGCTGACGATGAAATGCCCTCACGATGGTTAGCCCGACGTTGAAGTGAACACGCGATGGTCAGACCACGGCGAAGTGCCCGACGTTGATTTGAACCACGATGACAACGCATTAATTCCTAATCATACATAATTGTCGTTAATCCCAGATGATTTGAGAACATCCTTCAAATATGCGTCACCTGCTTGGATATCTCTCTTATTTCATTTGCTCAGCTCTCTAATTTTGTTACTCCTTTAGTCTGTCCGCAACAACAACTGTTGTCTGCGTTGAAACTAGTTGTCTACGTTGTTTATTGATTGCCTGGTATTTTGATATAATTACTATTTTAAATAATTTTTTTAATTGTGCAGAAATTAGTATCAATGAGGAGAGCAGGTTGAATGCAATCGAGATGCAAGTCGAAGTAACCAGAAAATTTAGAGGAATTTTCGGTGGAAGCTTAATTTTAAACTAACTTTATTTCTTGTATTCATATCCCTTTATTATTTCAAAAATTATATAAAAATATTTGGCGAAAATTAATATATTGGTATTTATAACAAATTTTGACCTTTTTTGTTCCATTACATTATCCTAATTTGATTCTTATTAACTAAAGAGCATTATTAACAAATATGAACTAGTGATTTTAGTCGGAAAGCAACCGTTCATGTTTTATAATGCTGACGATGAAGTGCCCTCGCGATGGTTAGCCCGACATTGAAGTGAACACGCGATGGTCAGACCCCGGAGAAGTGCCCGACGATGATTTCAACCACGATGACCGCATCGGCAACGCATTAATTCCTAATCATATATAATTGTCGCATGTTTTCGCACTGTTTGTAAAGTGTTGTGCGATAAGATTGTGTGGAGTAATATTCGGGCCTGTGGAAGTAATGTGCTTTTCGCCCACAGAAAGTGTGAAAAGTAAAATGTAATTTATGGCGTTATTAAAGAACGTGCGACACGAGGCGTGCAAAATTTAATATATAAATAAATAGCACTGCTGTGTGTGCGGTTCTAGACGGTTCTGGCTTTATGTGTGTGTGTGTGTGGGTGTCTGCACAAGATGGCTGGATGACTGGATGGGTGGAATATAATGCGAGGGCGTCGGGAATGTAGGGGTAAGGCGTCATTAGGCTGATGTGTCGCGCGCACCGCTGCCACCGAAGAAAAATGAAAAAATCTCATATTGCCGACGCGAGCGCGGCCCGAAAATTATACTCCACATTTTTCATATTAGAACGCCATCACCAAGCATCCGCATACAAGGTGATGAGTCAGTGTATGTGAGTGTGTATGCGCGTGTGTTTCCATTCCATTCGGCAGCCGCAAGCCAAGTCCTGGCTGATGATATTACATTGTCCAACGTGAGTCGGCCTTTTTCGTGATCCATCCGTCGCGAAAGAAAACCCGCGCGCTGGATGGAGGAAAATCGCGTGCTTAGCTTTTTCCATGCCTTAATGGCAGTGATATGTATCGCCTGCCATTGCCGACGATGGCAAGAAAGATGTCAGTCATTTATCAAACCAAGACGCGCCCCCGCGCGCGACGATATCGGCTGGCTGGCTGGCTGGCGGGCGGATGAGACGATGGGGAATCATCCACGACGCGATTCATTCTGCCTCTAAGTGATATTTTGGCATGGAAGAACGTGCGGAGCGCTAATCAGTCTTGTGTAAACCACCCTCGATCAATTACAAAATCTATCAGCCAAAAACAGCCGCTCGGAAATCAACATTTTTTCATCATTTATATTCGTTGAAATATTGAAAACATCTACAGCTAACGATACGGTATATGAATTTGCTTAATATATTAATAAACATAGTCGATAGACGTTAAAATATATCTATCTATCTCTAATAAACAAACATATATAAGCAACCTTTATTTTGACATTAACCTATTCCCTTTGTACATGACAACCTATCCTCTCTTAGACAATAAATTGTACAAATATTCAATAAATACTTTCATACCTAATCTAACAAAACACAATAATATTATATAATATCTACATACACTATTATCTCACTCCCGACCTTTCAGTCATATCCATTTTTCCATCTCTCATTTAAAGCCATACATTCCCTCGCCATATGCTCCCAAGTATCTAATCCATC
>JAODAC010045055.1:0-10952 GCA_027575185.1 Mimaenictus wilsoni | reverse complement strand
GACCTCGAGGGTGCATTAAAGAAAGAGCGATAATATAAGGAAGACCGAGAAAGAGCGCAAGGGTCGAAGACAAAGATATATACCTGCGCTTGGAATGCATGCAAAGGTTGGAAACAAATGTGTAGGTTTGAAAAATTTACAGAGTTGAAATTGAAAGAATAGACAGTGGGAAAAAACCTTGAAGAAATACAATATCTAATATATGTTAATGTGCGGTCTGGACCGCCACAAGATAAAGACAGGGCAAAAAAGAGACTACGGTTTTGTGTTTATGGAAGTATGGTTATGTTCCATTAATTTAGTAAAGTTACATACTCTGAACCATAAAGAAAAACAATAGATATTTACCAAAAAAACGAAATAAAACTGCTTCTCTTCTTCTATCTTTTCTTTCTTTACGTACTCCTTCTGCGTGGCTATCCTTTTTTTTCTTCTCATTTTTTTCTCCTTCAGGATCGTTCAGACGTGGTCCAAACCTTCGTCGCACCATCTCATACTCCTTTTCACAGAAAAGTCACTTTCAGTTATACTCAACAAAACAAGAAAACATTGATAAGAGATACAAAAACACCATATATGATGACTTCAATTTTGGTTAAAATATATGAAGAAACATTGAATGCAACCATATAAGCACCAACTTTATTTGCAACCATATATACACCTATTTTATTTGCAACCACATATATGCACTAATTTTGTTCGCAACCATATATTCACCAACCTTTACACCAACGAACAGAATTCATGAAATAAACTGGTTTCTATGAAAATTGTTTCGTCACCAAATCAAAGTACCCACATTTACAATCATAGACAAATGTGTTAATAGCTTTCAATTTCATTATATCTACAATTAACTAGAAATAAACTAGAAAAATCACAACAAAATAGAATTAAATAAAACTAAATAAAAATACTTAAATAAAAACAAGCACCATAAAAAAAAGCTTAAAATGTTCTACAATAGACAAAAAAGAAGAAAAATCAATAAAATCCCTTTTTTAACATAAACAGGTAAAATAAGTTTCTTGGGTCGTTTACCTGTCTGGTAGAGAAAAGAAAACCTGTTTCAAACATTCCTAGATTCTACATTCTTTCCTACTCATGAAAATGCACATATAAAACCGGTATAAACGGAAACCAAAGCATAGAACGAAGTATTTTATCGTTTCTTACTTTAAATCTCTTTAAAGATTTAAAGAAAGTTCTAAAATATAAATAAATACAAAAAAAAACTAGAACATTCTAACGGAAATCCTAGACAAGTTTCACTTTTTTGTTTTCATGGCAGCGCCATCTGGCGACGCTTTCTCACAACTAAACCCAGTTATAAACAAAGCACGCTCGACGTTTGGCTCTTTTCGGTTTCCGACTGCTGTTATCGCACGAACTTTCTAAATTTTCGAAAACAAAGTGAATAGCGAAGTTGTGAATAGTGTGCAGCACCTTACCTTGAAGGCATCAGCTTGTTTCCGGAGATTACTTTGGTGGAGTGTAACCGGTTTAAAACTTCCTGCTTTCTCCAAATTGTGTTAATTTCTGGAGTGATTCAGTTTGTGAGGTTAGAATTTAGAGGTTATTTCAACGCCGACTGTTTGATTTCATTCTTTCACTGGCAGCTTGTAAAGACAAAGGTAGGTCATACATTTTTTATATTATCTTATTCTTACTTTCATGTAGTCTTATTCTCGAGAGTCTTCCTGTGATTAAGACGTAAATAATAACCAGCAAATATAACTAAATGATTATGATGGAATATAATAAATGATTGTATATCAATGTTTTTTTCTTTTAGACTGAAAATGAAGGACGTAATCGACGTAATGGAACTCCAACGTGAAAAACAACGCTCTCGACAGATGACTATCGATTACCGTAAGTTGGAGTTCAACAATGGTTATACATCAGCACGGTTTATCTTCGAATGTGGGCTGAAATTGAACGCACAACCTCTAACCATCGCCACAGCGGCGACGCTCAACCATCGTTTCTTCGCTGAGGTGGACCCAAACAACTACGACCTCTTTCTGATTGCCGCATCGACGCTGTATCTCGCCGGGAAGATCAAGGACGACACTCTGAAGATTAGAGACATAATCAACGTTTCGCATCATACACTCCATCGGCACAGTGGACCACTGGAAATCGGCGAAGAATACTGGAATATGCGGGATGCAATCGTCCAAGCTGAACTCCTCATAATGCGAATACTAAAATTCGAGGTAACCATCACACACCCTCATAAATTCATGCTTCACTATTTAAAATCTTTAGAAGGATTATTAGGTAGTGAAGTGTGGAATAAGTATCCGATTGCGAGGACTTGTGCAGCGTTTCTTCAAGATTTCCATCTAGATCCGGCTGTTTTAGAGTACGAACCGAAACATATTGCTGTGGCTTGTATCAGTTTGAGTCTGCAGTGTTATGGGGTACAGATACCTTTGATTGATGATACCGACGATGAGATGTGGTTCACTGTGTTTGTTAAGGACTTGCCCAAGGAGAAGCACTGGGAGATTATGGAGAAGATTATGGAGACTTATAATAAGGAGTCGATAATGTAGAAGAAGCATCGATGGTCGACGCATTGTCTATTAGAATAGATGATGTATGATGATGCTTATGGGGGGAGTATAACCTGATTAGTACGAAGACGACGGCGATGACAATGACTTGCAATTCGTTTTGGATGGTTCCAACAATTTCTCACCATTAGCATACTAAGGATACAGATAATTGAGGTTTTAGGTTTGAATTTAGGTTTATTTAGTTCATTAAAGCGTTTCTTTTCTCATCATTGAGTACCTCGTTTATGTAGGTATGTTTAAGATCATTGAAATGTGATAAAAATTCAGTATGTATCGATGCAGGATACTTACAATAAGGTTTTTTTGATGATTTTGATACAATGCAAATGTAATAAACTGTAATTGATAAATATATGATTTTCTTTCGTTTAGTTTCAGATGTTTCTTTCTGGTAATGTTTTCGGGATGCTCGTCTGCAAAGGTTTTGGTATAATAACAGCTTTTGTTTTCGTCGCAAATCCAGGAGGCATCAGATTAGCTTCACATAATACCTGGAAAAGTGATGGATTAAAATATGCCAAACAATAAATTACTAACAAATGAAGGCAGACAATTTAATTACCTTTAATTTGATGTATTTCTAATTAAAAAGACTTAAAAACTACGAAAATTACAAGCATTTTATGAAACCACTGCAAAGAATCTGCACAAAAGGACACGAACGCTGTCTTTCGAGCAGTAGGCAGGCCCAAAGGGCTGTAAAGATATTCAGTCGATAGGAAATTCAATGAGCTTTAATTTGATGTATTACTAATAAAAATGACTCAAAAACTACGAACATTACAAGCATTTTACTAAAATACTGCACAAAAAATCGACGAAAATCTTCAAATAAACTTTTCTTCAAACTCCTTTTAGCACAGTAGGCAGGCCAATCAATGATTATAACAATAGAGGTAACTTTTGGGAATGTATTAAAGTTTGTTTCATGTAGATCGGTGCAGTGCTGCAAATTTTACAACGATTTTGGTTCGTTGTATATGGATAAATGGTTTATTGTTTAGTTTCTGGGACTGCGGAATTCAATCTGTTGGGCACACGACGTGCCCTTGAAGGGCGGTGCGTGTACCATTCAGGCACCAAAGCGTCGTCATTCTGCAAATAATAATCCCAATCTGAAATAGAACCAGATCATCCAAATAAAACCAGATAAGATCTGCTCGAAATATGCTATAATTTATTATATAACTTGCATTTTCATTTGCAATCACATGTTTGCTATCAGACGCCATTTGGACATCGGGACGCACGCCCGACCCATAAAATATCAGTATCAACATATTATCATACCTCTATATTAATGTGCTAATTAATTTATCGATACATTTATCAATTGAGATCGTCGTGTTTTTTTGTTTTGTTGGTTCGTTTGCTCCCACGTTCTAATCACTCCTGTCAATGTCCATTCCTTTCTGTTTCTCTGCATTTTTCTTGCCAGTTAACAGCAATCTCTGCCTTCTAACAAATAAAAAATACATATCACTAATTAATGACTACATTTCGCGCTAAAACCTAGCCGAAAAAAAATCTATTTGAACTTAAGTAATGCTACAGAGGGCGTTTTAATAAATATTTGTCGTGTCTTAAATCAGCCAACTTAAACAACCAAAAAGACATGGTTTCCACTTAGTTACTAATAATAAGAAAGAAGTAATACACAAACAAATAACAAAATAAATGCTTGTGTGTGAGTTCGGCAAATTAATTAACAACAACGTAATTAATTGCGCATATAAAACATCACATTTGCAAACGACTCGATCGACTTTTTAAAAATTCGATTAATTTTTTTAACTCGATCGATTAATTAATTAAAAATTCATCAATACGTCAATTCACTATAACAATCAAATGTTTCGTGCACATCATTTGGTTTGCCACACTCCATCATTATGCGTCTGCATTTACGTAATTAATAATAACATCACATTCATAAGCTTTTTTTTCTTTGTCAGGTTTCAGGTTAAAATAGGTCTTCAGCCTTGCGTCGTTAATCATCATCATCATCAATGTTGTCTCATCAGTGTCGGCCATTTTGTGTGCATTCGTCATGTTGGAGGGAGTTTCGTAAAATGTCAGCCCGTTCGATAGCATGGGAAAATGTCAATAAATTAACGAAATCATCGCATGATGATTTGCATGGTTCGGTTTGCGTGGAATTGGTGAAGTGGAAAGTATTAATACTGCTGTGGCACATCGATTGAGAGAGAGATTTGTGTTGCAGTGACGTGGTGTGGATCAGTTGGAGGACTTTAGTCCTCTTCGTGGAAGCACTCGTTGCTGGTGTCGCCGTAGCAACCGTGACAGCGCTGGTGGCGGCCATCGCGCGACAATTGGCACCACATGCCCACGCCGCACCGGCCTAGGATTTCCTTGTGGCCACCGCATCGTTCACCGGGACCCTGCAGAACAGAAGAGTAAGAGTTGAGAATCGTAAAAATCTTTAATTTGTTTATTTTATTTAACTTTCTCCCTATCCGGTCTCGCTACTGGTGGTACTGAACTCTTGTGCATATGGGTTTTTTCGGGGACCATTGCAAGCGAATCGCCCAACCTTCGTTCGCGTCTTTACCGCGAAATCAGGAGTTCGCGGACGGCGCCGGTTGTTGAGTGGGGAGACCAAGTGGTCACCCATTCAACGCGTAGCCACGTCCGGCGTTGCTTAACTGTGATGTTCTAACGAGTACCCAACTCTATAACGCGGCAAGCCGCCGCTAAAAACCTTTAATTTATGGTACTAAAATACGTCATTGCCAAGTGCCAAGTTCGTTCAAACCCCATAGGATTAAGTGTAAGATTAACTAGTGTAGTTGGTCAAACTTGGAGAATTGGCTTTGATGTAATCTTGGGAGCTTTGCAAGAAATCAATTATCAGATTTGCTTCTAGCTAGGAACTGGAGAGGACCTATGCGTACATCCTCGAAAATAAGTTTTATCCTTAAGAAATATGAGATATAAATTCTCTAGGTGATGATGTAAGTTAGAAATGGTGAGCTAGACGAATATTGTTCCCTCATACGAACAAGAATACCAGACTCATTAATGACATCTCATAGAGTTGTGGGGAATGTATTCCCTCCAAATTTATGTCACACGTACACACCAGTAATGTTATTCAAACCGTTACACCTGTCAGCTTCCACAGAGTCTCATTAGTCCCAGTTTCACAACCAGGTTTGAGTCTTCTCTGCTAGCTGCGGCATCTACACTGGACAAGAGTACCAATGTACCCAGGGGGAAATCATTTGCTCAAAGTGCCCAGAACTATTCTAGAAGAAACACAGGCCATAGCTCTATCTCCACACAGTCACTAGGCGGGTAAAGGAAGTAGAAGACATAACATTAATAATCATAATCTTAGGACCTGATTTTTTGTACCTGCAACAAGTAAAGTCATAGTATGGGATTCCAAGGGGTTCCCTTGGGGATTTCCTACTTTATATACTTCCTATTGATTCTTTGAGTAAGTAAAGGAAGAAGAAGAAGACATAGTATTAATAATGATAACCTTAGGATCTGATTTGTTTGTACCTGGAATAAGTAAAGTCCTAATATGGGATTCCAAGGGGTTCCCTTTGAGATTTCCTAGTTTATATACTTCCTATTGATTCTTTGAGTAAGTAAAGGAAGAAGAAGAAGACATAGCATTAATAATCATAACCTTTGGACCTGATTTGTTTGTACCTGGAACAAGTAAAGTCCTAATATGGGATTCCAAGGGGTTCCCTTTGAGATTTCCTACTTCATATACTTCCTATTGATTCTTTGAGTAAGTAAAGGAAGAAGAAGAAGACATAGCATTAATAATCGTAACCTTAGGACCTGACTTGTTTGTTCCTGAAACAAGTCAAGTCCTAATACGGGATTCCAATGGGGTTCCAAGGGGTTCCCTTTAGGATTTCCTACTTTGTATACTTCCTATTGATTCTGGGTCAAACTTTAGAAAAACAAGACACAGACCGAAGATGGCATAAACATGTTATTCCAAGTATTTGATGTCTCCATGAAATGGAATTTCGCATTTTTGTATGGAAAACTAGCGCAGTTGTTTGTCAAATCAGAGTGACGATTGATAAACGCTGCGATTGTTTGTCGTGCGTTGGCATGCAAGGCATGTGCCAATGATCTCTATCTCCTTGAAATTTGCTCCCGCACATGAACGAATTACATGTGCATGTGCATATCGCAGCGCCAACAGGATGGAATAGTGCTACAAGGAAATATTTGTGGCTCCGAATACTATGCTGACTAGTTTACGGCTTCTGTCAAGGGGTCCACTAGAATTACTGCCAACTGCAATCTTGTCGCAGAACAGGAAGGAGTATTTATATGGAAAGGGTACCCTATACGCGGAACGGAAAAGTTGCTGTTGTTAACTATTATGGCAAAAGTTGGTGTCTTGAAGTCAGGTCTGTTCATATTTTCGTGCAAAGCCTACTTTACGCTGATTTCTGTAAAGGTCTCATAGAATCCTAGAAGACCGACTATCATTAACTAACGAAGAAATCCTTTAAAAGAAAATGGATTTAGATGTTCCAACCTACTTAAATATAGTTGGTGGAACCTTCTGTCGGGTGTTGGTAAAACATTTTTTAGAAATTGTTGAGAATAAATTCACTACACGAATGTTTAGATGTTTAACAGACTTTTATTGTATTGTACAATGCACATTTCGGCTCACGCCTCGTCATCAGGTACTGGTGAGTTACAACTTTAGGAGGATGTTTATATACTAAGAATTTTTAGGTCAAAATATTGCCGATGAGGGGTGTGTTACTAATTCACTATGTAGAATTTTTAAGTTGGTGCTGATGTTGTCTCGTTTGACGTACGACGATTTGATTTCACATTTTATCCACGTTATGGACGCGGTTTTTGAGGATTTTTGGGCACTTGCTGATCGATTGTTGGACCATAATTTGATGTAAGTCGGTGTTGTTGAAAACAGCGAGGCAAGTTAGAGCCCTTTTTTATATTTGTCGCCAAATTATCAATATTTTGTCTGGCGTGAAAGAACTGTGGGATTTTATTATACCACAATATATGCAACAAAGGATATAGCAATGAAGCAGATAGAAAATGATGGAGATCCTGTGAGGCAGCAGGCGGAGGTGAGCGCTGGTCATCGGCGCAGGTAGTGAAAACGTCGGAATCGCAGATGACGAAGGCCAGTGGCAAAGTCGATGGCGAAATCGCTGGTGGCGGCTGCTGGTGTCGGGCTCGCCGTTGGTGATGCTGATGACTGTCTGAAGAACTGAACTGAACTGCACTGTGGACTGAACTGCTTGATGGTGTCGAATTGTGGACTTTGTATCAGGTGAAAAATGCTGATGCGACCATCTCTTGAGTTCGTCACAGCGGAACACGAGGTCGCGATCTCGCTGCGCCGTGTCGATTTTGAAGTGTCTGCATTTTCTGTGTTTAGTCTGGTGAATGTTGAATAAGTGCAGATTACGTTGTTGATGAAGTTGGCTACATAGTAAACTAGTAACACACCCCTCATCGGCAATATTTTTACCTAAAAATTCTTAGTATATAAACATCCTCCTAAAATTGTAACTCACCAGTACCTGATGACGAGGCGTGAGCCGAAATGTGCATTGTACAATATAATAAAAGTCTGTAAAACATCTAAACATTCGTGTAGTGAATTTATTCTCAACAACTACTTAAATATAGTCAGTCCTGCACTTGCACTTAAATATTTTGAGAATGAGGGCAGACATGTGAGGTTCGACAGTTCCACAGGTACGGATATAGAGTTATGAATATCAAAGATTCCCTTAGTTTGACTACTGAAGAACTATTGCGTTTCTCAAGGTAATCCTAGTAATCTGGTGTTCCACATATGACCTCTAAAATATTTGAGTCGTTGGGAATTTGGATTGTTGAATTGATATCAGAACTTTGTCAAAAGAGATCCTGCAAGTTAAACTACTAACTATCATTGCCAATGAACTCCCTTCCTTTTGGTAGAACTTGTAAACCCATAAATCGGCCCTGAAATACTCTGAGGTTCTGTATGCATATGGGGAGTTGAGAAATGTTACGTTTTTTTCCTTAATTTGGCTTATGATATGCAAACATGGCTCTTGAGAGGAAGAGCCTTTGTCAAAAAGAAAGAAATGACCTACAAGTTTGACTAGGCAACAACTATCGTAAGATCCATAAACCCCATAAGGAGATGGAACTTTGAAACCCCGCCCGTCAATATTGAGGGAATCACAGTTGATGTGTTAAGGACAGGAAGTTCCTGGTGCTCCCGATAACTTACCTTAGCACACTCCCGTTGATTACAATAGTTGCGCGTCTCATTCCATCGGCAGAAGTTTAGTGGTGGTTCATCGATGCAACCGCCTTCGCCGTTCGGCATGCAGGGTTTACACAACGAGAAAGCCTTCGCTTCCGCCCTGTTGATTAGAATTTTATTAGAATTAGTCGATGTAGCAAGAAGGGGAGGAGCGGGGGAATGGGGTAAACTCTCAGATAGTATCGATACTTATCGGAAACAGGTAGAGAGGTGTTGAGTTGGTTGCCTAAGGTAGGGATTGCTTACTGCGTTTCTGTGTAATTTCGATTTGATCGATATTGATAATTTCGATTTGATCGATATTGATAATATCAATTTGATCGATATGGATAATATCGATATTTCCAAGAAGATATTTCGATATCCACATATAAAAAAATTAGAAAATATCGATTTCAACAAATATCAATATTTCATCATCGTCTGAAATGTCTACTATGAATCCATTCTATGCTTGCTCAGAAGCACATCATCAACCAGTATTGTTATGAACAGCTGTAGGCTGGGGAGATTATAACTTAATCGGCATTGTTTATATAATGTATACATTCCGCAACAGGAGTAGAAAAGTTCTTTATATAGAAGGAAAGAAGAGAGAAAAGCAAATATTCCCGAACAAAATACTCCTGAGCTCAATGTCAATGACACGAATTAAGCACAATTGAGACTATAAGTAGACCAGAAACCCACATACCGATGGCGCTTCTGTGTAATTTCGATTTGATCGATATTGATAATATCGATTTGATCGATATGGATAATATCGATATTTCCAAGAAGATATTTCGATATCCACATATGGAAAAATTGGAAAATATCGATTTCAACAAATATTGATAATATCGATATTTCTAAGATAATATTTCGATATTGATATATCGAAAAATGGGAAATATCGATTTCGACAAATATCGATATTTCATCATCGTCAGACATGTATAACCTTGACCCTCCCCTTGTTAGTTAGAAGACTGATCAGAGCAATTGAACAGCTTCAATAAAGTGCATTAGTATTCTGGGATTGTCCGAAGATACCAGAAGCTTTTCATAGACTTTTAATAACACTAAAAACTCTATAGTATAATAGTAAAACTCTATATATATAACACTCTAAAAATAAGTAACTTTGACAAAAAATTTCGAATGCATCACTTTTTTTTTCTTGATTATTTTAAAATACGACCCTCTTCAAACATTATGTGTAACAGTGTTTGATAAAACAATTTGATAAAGCAATAATCTATAATAATACTAGTATTATGAACTCAAATATGATAAAACCGTCTTATACTTACGTATTTATCACTAAAATATAGGTAATCCAAAGAAGAATAAGCGCGCATGATATGATCGTGTGAGAGGTGCTGGCCATAGTGAATTCTGCAGCTGCGCAACACTTCTTTCAAATCGACGAGCCTGTAAAAGACAAGAAGCATTTTAGACTCTTTCGTCCCCGTTTTCAGACAGGTATAGACAGCCTAAATATAGACCGTTCCAATTCAAAGTGCAAGGTGTCTGCACAAAAACGACCGATGAAAACCTCTTAATCCTCATTGACACGCCGGCAAAATCGATGCAGTTAGCGCAGGTAAAGATATAAGCAATGCGACAAGGTAAGATGCAGGTAGTCATTTATGCGTTAGTGCTAGTTGTACCATCTAGTCTCTACTAGTTTATAACTATCTCGCTATTTTTAGACTCACAATATGCAAACGCCATGCCATGCCATGCCACGGTAAGCGACCTGTTTTCTTTGCTATTAATGAAGGTATACGTCCATAGAATGATCAGAGGCGTATCTATTCAAGATATTGTGTACTAAGGTGTCCTTGACACTCAAAGAGAGATTTTATGATGGTAAATAGAAGGGCAATTCTTTGGAAAGGTTTCTTTTATGATAATTACCTAGCAATTGCAAAGAAAACTATTATTGAGTGTCCTATTGTTCAAAAGACATAAAAAATTAAACCCTCGGAGACTAAAACCAAAAAGACAGTTCGAAGAAGATCCATTTTGACTTTACTAAGGATATTCATGGATTCTTCAAACTT
>JAODAC010045044.1:0-10960 GCA_027575185.1 Mimaenictus wilsoni | reverse complement strand
ATATTTTAACGGTTATCGACTTGTCTTTTATAAATGTCAAAAATCTTTCTATTCATTTTAGAAATTCAATGCGTCAACGAATATGAAACATACTTAATGGCGTTGGTGCATGAAATTGGGATGAAATTACACTCTAGTGCTCATTGTACAGCAATAAAATGCGTACGACACAGTCACTTCGGCATAGAAGAGGCGCTATTACGAAGAAAATGGGATCTGCAGAGTGTTATTAAAAATATGGAAACTTGTTCGAATATTTTACATATGCATACAGATATTTTGCAACAATACAATGCTACATTACAAGAGTAATAGTTGTTACGAACTAGGTTTATATAAAATTTTGTATTTGTGTGTTTCAAATTCGAAATACAGTCTATGGAAATATAGAAATGAAATAAAACGTTTCAACTTGTGTCACTGTCACTTGTGTCAGTTGGCATAATTTCGATAGTTCCGATAAGGTGTTATAAAAGGCCCGGGGCGTTTTTTGATTTAAAGTAGTGTGGCGGTGCAGACCACACATTAGCATGTTCTAGGTTTGGTATTTCTTCAAGGTTTTTTCCACTGTCTATTCCACAGATTACTATAAGACGACCAACTCTAGGGGGTTTGTACATATTATAAGCAGCGCCGCCTGCGTTGTTTCAGGAAACTAATTCCGAAGTTATGCAACCGTGACAACAGTGGTTTCACATTTACTAATGTAAATAATAATCAAAAAAGAAAACACAATATGCATGTTTAAAATATCTACTGATATGTATAAATCATAAAAAAATACAAAACTAATATATAGTAACGATTGCAACGAACGGTGCATATTTCAAGGGAGACAAACAAAACAATTTGTAGTCTTCTATAAACCTCCTTCACTTAGGAGATTTAGTTTGCTGCTCCATTTGGGCTATGAAGAAATTCCTCGTTGAAGCATATACGGAGTCCATCTATGACACCATAGTCGACATGTTAGCGATTGCTACCATCTCGTTCTTCATGGAGTTATTTCGTGTCCTGATCTGCCGATTCTGGCGTTGCACCGATCGAACTGGCTTTTGCAAGGTCTCGCAATGCTTACAAAGTCAAAAAGGCATGTTCAGAAAAATGTATTACGAAAAGATTCCCAGAACTGCACAAACTTCGAATACCACGAGTGGTTTGACCACGCGTAACCAGCCTAGCTGAAAGGTTATATATAAAGGTTAATATTTTCAATAAATGCTTACATTTCTCTAAGGCACATTAATGTCAAGAGCATCCGTAATTTTGCTCTTCTGAAGGCGAACTATGTTGTACACAGAAGCACAATCAAAATGAATGGAAGCACAAACAAGAACGAACGCGGGTGGAAAATGGCACAATTCGAAAGCACGAAGGCAAAAGTGCGGTGAAAGCACAAATAGCGATCCGCGGGCAAAAGCACTACGATTTGCTCAATTTTCGGTGATAATCGGTATTCATCGTAGGCTTTCGTTGTTTCTGCCCGCATTTCCCCTACCCCACCACCGACCAAGAGTTCCTTGGCAAGTGAACCCCCCTGGTCTATTCTCTCAATTTCAACTCTGCAAATCTTTCAAACCTACACATCTGTTTCCCATCTTTGCATGCATTCCAAGTGCAGGTATATATCTTCTCTTCGACCCTTGCGCTCTTTCTCTATCGTACTTATACTATCGCTCTTTCTTTGATGCACCCTCGAGGTCTTTTTCTAATTCTTTACCTCGAGGAGTTAGTTTTCTGCTGCCGCACGCGCAACATCGCTGTTCCCTTCGTCTTTCCATTGTTAACTATTTTTCTTACCTGTGTGATAAATAAACTATACGTCATTGCTAAACAATTGCATCATTACTCGCAATCAACGGCACACCGTACCCCACAGTAGTAAAGCGAGAGCGTGTTTTTCAACACTACAACTACTCCTGTGTCATCTCAGTCCATTTCATCATTTGGTGACAATCTATTCCTGAAAGCACCCTCTTCCTTATGATATCATGTTTAGACCAGCCACATCTGTGCATGCAACGTTTTCTTTTTTCTTTTCAAAATTTGGTAGATTTTGTATTAATTTTTGGAAAAAAATGGAAATGGAAAAAGCGCTAATTCCTAAGGGTATGCAATAAATTTGGCATCATGCTATTGCAGGGGACACCTTATTTCTGCCCATATCATATCTAGCCCAACCTCATTGGTGCGTGATATCTTTTTTGTCATATGTTGTTGAATTTTAAATTAATTCCTGGAGATAACCCACAAAATGGTCTTAAAAGAGCTAATTCCTGAATGTATGTAATAAATTTGGTGTCAATCCACTCCTGGCAGTACTCCCTTTCTGATGATACCATTTTAGCCCAGTCTCATGCATGTTATATTTTTTGCAAAATATGTAGTTGAATTTTAAATTAATTCCTGGAAATAACCCATAGAAATGGTCTTAAAAGGGCTTATTCCTAAGGCTATGTTATAAATTTGGTCCCAGTCTCATGGGTGCATGATACCTTTTTTGTCATATGTCGTTGACTTGTGAATTTATTTTTTGAAAAAAATGGTCCCTAAAGCGCCAATTCCTAAGAGTATACAAGAAATTTGGTTTCATTCTATTGCGGAGGACACCATATTTGTGATGATATCATTTCTAGTCCAGCGTTATTGGTGCATGTTATATTTTTTGCCATATGTAGTTGAATTTAAAATTAATTCCTGGAAATAACCCATAGAAATGGTCTTAAAAGGGCTTATTCCTAAGGCTATGTTATAAATTTGGTAACAGTCTTCTCCTGAAAGCACCCACTTTTTGATTATACCATTTTTGCCCAGCCTCATCAAGGCCTTATATCTTCTTTGTCATGTTGAATTTTGAATTAATTTTTTGAAGAAAACAATGGAAATTGCCCCAAATGCGCCAATTCTTGTGAGTATAAAAAATGGTATCATTCTATTGCAGAGGACACCTTATTTCTGCTTATATCATATCCAGCCTCATTGGTGTGTGATATCTTTTTTGCCATATGTTGTTGAATTTTAAATTAATTCGTGGAGATAACCTACAAAATGGTCTTAAAAGGGCTAATTCCTGAAAGTATGTAATAAATTTGGTGTCAATCCACTCCTGGCAGTACCCCCTATCTGATGATACCATTTTAGCCCAGTCTCATGGGTGCATGATACCTTTTTTGTCATATGTCGTTGACTTGTGAATTTATTTTTTGAAAAAAATGGTCCCTAAAGCGCCAATTCCTAAGAGTATACAAGAAATTTGGTTTCATTCTATTGCAGAGGACACCGTGTTTGTGATGATATCATTTCTAGTCCAGCCTCCTTGGGGCATGAACTTAAAATTAATTCCTGGAAATAACCCATAGGTTATAGGTTTCAAAAGGGCTCATTCCTGAGGGTATGTTATAAATTTGGTAAAAGTCTACTCCTGAAAGCATCCACTTTCTGATTATACCATTTTTGCCCAGCCTCATCAGGGCATTATATCTTTTTTGTCATGTTGTTGAATTTCGTATTAATTTTTTGAAGAAAACAATGGAAATTGCCTCAAATGCGCCAATTCTTGTGAGTACACTAGGACTAGGCTCCCCATCTAGTCCTACTCCTCTTTCACACTTGAATCTCTCAGACACGCTTTCGCCCTAATAGTATATTACCTTGTATTCTTAACATGTTTAACTAGAATAGTAAAGATTTATCCCGTGGAGTAAAATATATGCTGGACATTTGTATGTATATTTATTTAATTGAACAGCCCCTTAATACATATTAACGTATATGTTCCAGGCGTATATTGGATGCGACGATTACTTCTTGCCCTTCTTCTTCTTCTTCTGTGCTTCTGGCCAGGGAAATCCACGTCGGTAAAGCAGATCTTGCACATTATGGCAGGTGGTGTAGGCATTCTCCATTGCCGCTTCGGTGAAAATATCAACACTGCATTTTGAACTTCTTAGACGGCCGCCTTTGCGCACCGATTTCTTTGATTTAACTGTGGTTTTGCCCTTCTTATTTTCAGGTGCTATTTTATTTGACTTTAATTTCGATTTCTTCTTACCACCCATGTTTTGATCGCATTAGGTATAAGGTATAAGTATGTATTGATCAAACACGTTTAAGAAGACCCCCCTCCCCCGCCCACGTAACAATAGATAAAACAGAAATATATTAAATAGAAGCTTGTATTTTTGATTTTTATTGAATGATGAATAAATGAATGAATGAATTGCATCCAATTTCTATATATTGCAATTTGTAGAGTAGTAACAGTTTCAGAAATTTCGAAGGAGCCACTTTCGTATGCCAATGAAAATATCTAGAGAGAATCATTACAAATTCATACGTGACCTTGGAGCACTGAAAAGTTAGTGAAATTTCGATGGCGCTGCAGTCGTAGCAAAATTTTCTTGGCGGGAATTGTATTTTGAATTTTTGATACATCTGCACTTGTTTTTTTTTGTTGTTCTTTATTTTCCAAGACTTGTTAAATTTTATTGGTCCTTGTCGTCGCACAATGACTGAAGTTTGTGCGAAATACTCTGATATCCTTAGAGAGCACTTCCTTTCTGATGATATCATTTTTAGCACCATAATGGGGCTGCTTTCTGGATTAGATTGATACTAAATTTAATACGTTCTCTCGGGTAATTGGCCTGAGATCTTGCACTAATGAGGCTGGGTTAGAAATGATATTATCAAAAATAGGGTGTCCTCTTCAATAGAATGATTCAAAATTTTTACTCGCAAGAATTGGCGCAATTTCCATTGTTTTCTTCAAAAAATTACTACAAAATTCAACAACATGACAAAAAAGATATAATGCCCTGATGAGGCTGGGGAAAAATAGTATAATCAGAAAGAGGATGCTTTCAGGAGTAGACTGTTACCAAATTTATAACATACCCTCAGGAATGAGCCCTTTTGAAACCTATAACCTATGGGTTATTTCCAGGAATTAATTTTAACTTCATGCCCCAAGGAGGCTAGACTAGAAATGATATCATCACAAACATGGTGTCCTCTGCAATAGAATGAAACCAAATTTCTTGTATACTCTTAGGAATTGGCGCTTTAGGGACCTTTTTTACAAAAAATAAATTGACAAGTGTACGTCATATGACAAAAAAGGTATCATGCATCCATGAGACTAGGCTAAAATGATATCATCAGAAAGGGGGTACTGCCAGGAGTGGATTGACACCAAATTTATTACATACTTTCGGGAATTAGCCCTTCTAAGACCATTTTGTGGGTTATCTCCACGAATTAATTTTAAATTCAACAACATATGGCAAAAAAGATATCACACACCAGTGAGATTGGATATGATATAAGCAGAAATAAGGTGTCCTCTGCAATAGAATGATACCTTTTTTTGTACTCACAAGAATTGGCGCATTTGGGGCAATTTTCATTGTTTTCTTCAAAAAATGAATTCAAAATCCAATATGACAAAAAAAATATAAGACCTTGATGAGGCTGGGCAAAAATGGTATAATCAAAAAGTGGGTGTTTTCAGGAGTAGACTGTTACCAAATTTATAACATAGCCTTAGGAATGAGCCCTTTTAAGACCATTTCTATGGGTTATTTCCAGGAATTAATTTAAAATTCAACTACATATTGCAAAAAAGATAACATGCACCAATAACGCTGGACTAGAAATGATATCATCACAAATATGGTGTCCTCTGCAATAGAATGAAACCAAATTTCTTGTATACTCTTAGGAATTGGCGCTTTAGGGACCTTTTTTTCAAAAAATAAATTGACAAGTGTACGTCATATGACAAAAAAGGTATCATGCATCCATGAGACTAGGCTAAAATGATATCATCAGAAAGGGGGTACTGCCAGGAGTGGATTGACACCAAATTTATTACATACTTTCGGGAATTAGCCCTTTTAAGACCATTTTGTGGGTTATTTCCACGAATTAATTTAAAATTCAACAGCATATGGCAAAAAAGATATCACACACCAATGAGGTTGGATATGATATAAGCAGAAATAAGGTGTCCTCTGCAATAGAATGATACCATTTTTTATACTCACAAGAATTGGCGCATTTGGGGCAATTTCCATTGTTTTCTTCAAAAAATTAATTCAAAATTCAACATGACAAAAAAGATATAAGGCCTTGATGAGGCGCTTTAGGGACCATTTTTTCAAAAAATATGTTCACAAGTCAACGACATATGACAAAAAAGTTATCATGCACCCATGAGACTGGGCTAAAATGGTATCATCAGAAAGGGGGTACTGCCAGGAGTGGATTGACAGCAAATTTATTATATACTTTCAGGAATTAGCCCTTTTAAGACCATTTTGTGGGTTATCTCCATGAATTAATTTAAAATTCAACAACATATGGCAAAAAAGATATCACACACCAATGAGGTTGGATGTGATATAAGCAGAAATAAGGTGTCCTCTGCAATAGAATGATACCATTTTTTATACTCACAAGAATTGGCGCATTTGGAGCAATTTCCATCGTTTTCTTCAAAAAATTAATTCAAAATTCAATATGACAAAAAAGATATAAGGCCTTGATGAGGCTGGGCAAAAATGGTATAATCAGAAAGTGGGTGTGCTTTTAGGAGTAGACTGTTACCAAATTTATAACATAGCCTTAGGAATGAGCCCTTTTAAGACCATTTCTATGGGTTATTTCCAGGAATTAATTTCAAATTCAACTACATATTTTGCAAAAAATATAACATGCACCAATGCCGCTGGACTAGAAATGATATCATCACAATTATGGTGTCCTCTGCAATAGAATGAAATCAAATTTCTTGTATACTCTTAGGAATTGGCGCTTTAGGGACCATTTTTTCAAAAAAACGAATACACGAATGCAAGTCAACGACATATGACAAAAAAGATATCACGCTTCAATGAGGTTAGGCCAGATATGATATGGGCAGAAATAAGGTGCCCACTCCTTTTCAATATGTACTTGAGCCATATGGAAGAAGTGTTGCGGCACAGGATGGGGGAGTGGTGGTAGGTGAAACGAAAATATGGTTGTTGACTTCCGCGGACCACGCCGCACTGTTGGCTAGGGATAGGGCAAGTATGCAAAGTATGATAAGAAGAACAGAAAGATATCTGGATAAAAGGCACTATGATTAGGAATGTTCTTCGAAGCACTGGAGGAGAATGGTGGAGAGGAAGAGAAGAATAAGCGAGGAAGTCGAGGATTTTTTCACCTCCACTTCCTTAGTAAGAATCTGGAAAGCAACTGCATAAAGAAAAAGGAGCAATGTCTAGAAACTATGATGGATCGGATAAAGGTATGTAGAACAGCTATCATCGTCAGCTTTACAAGATTTACCAGTTTCCCTGGTATATTTAGTTCATTTAATAGATGAAGCGTTCTGGGCCGAATGTATTACGATCATAATAAAATGCTTAATTTCTTTGAATTGAGTACAAGAACTAATATGGTGTCAGCTACGTAAAGATTAAATTAATTGGTGGTATTGCTCTGACGGGTCCTGGTACTACTTCAACAGAAAATGAGTATGTAATCTTTAAAAGCAACCACCACGGACTGCATAATTCCATACGGTTCATTCCACCCAATTACAACTAAATTAGCGTCCCTTAACCGTTTAATTCATAGGTTGGTTAATAGCCCACGCTCCCACGAAAACTTCAAGTTAGAACTTAGCACAGTTAAGAATATCGCCCGTAACAATGGATATAGATGGTTATTGAGTAGACGGTTTATTAAATAAACAATTAAAACTAACAACACAAAACCTCTTCTTCCCAATCACTCCGGAACCATGCAATAGAATCTATGTTAAAATTCCATTTTTAGGCCCTGCACCGTACAAAATAAGTAACAAATTGAAACAATTAAATTTATTCGCAACTATGTACCACGCTAATTCTATCAAACAATCAACCAATTCTAAATTAAAAACTCCCAACGATCGATTACTCTACTCAGGTGTTTACCAGGTAAATTGCAGCGATTGCACTAGTTTATATATAGGCCAGACCGGACGAAATTTCAATATTCGTTTCCGAGGACATTTACGGCTAACAACCAACGCAGGGATTCCCCCAATGCTCGGCGGTAGCTGACCATCTCATCGCTTCGGATCACAGATGCTCCATAGCATGCTTAAATATCCTCCATGTGGCCACCAAAGGCCACAAATTCAACGCGCTAGAAGCGATATATACATACGACGGGACATAAATGAAGATCCGAATATTGTCCTTAATGACCAACAAGACCTTATATTAAGCTCTCCCCTTACCCGCAATATTGTACCCCCAGTTTGAATATATTTTTGTACAAATACGCGAATTGCGATTGTAACAAAATAAACTAATTTGTAAAACATTGATAAAAGTTTGTGTTACGTCTGTGCTAATTATTTAAAATGTTTTACCCACAACCGACAGTGAATTCCATCAATTATATTAAAATGTTTAAAACATTAATCCAATTATTTAACGCGTTTTTTCATTTGTATAAAAATTCCACTAACCGATTTCAAAATCGCCTCAGAAACTAGTTTTAGTTTATGTTTCGGTACTGTTGGAGTCAACTCGAAATGTTGTACAATCTTAGCCAACGTTGATTTAATTTCCAACATGGCGAATTTTTGTCCAATGCAATTCCTTGGACCTGCACTGAACGGTACAAAACGGTAGGATTGTTTGCCACCGTTGTTTTCCTCCCGAAAACGCTCTGGGTCGAATTTCTCAGGATTTTTGAAATAACGCTCATCCTGATGGATGTCATTCGCTAAAACAAATATGGTAAAATTTGCTGGTAGGGTAGTATCATCAGCTGAAACAAACACCAATTAGTAAAACGAGAGTGAAAGATTGTGGAAGTAGTTTTATACTCAGTTTGAACTCCTCCTCCGTTTGCCTTCCATAAAATGGAATTGATGGATACATTCTTAAGGTTTCCTTGATGACCAAATCCAAATATTTCATACGTTTGAGATCCGAATATGTAATTTCGCATGTATCATCATCATCAAAGAGACGTTTCTGCTCTTCCAAAATCTTATTTTGAACGTGAGGATTGTTTGCTATTTCATACAACGCAAAACTGATGGCTGCCGCTGAAGTATCATGACCCTAAATAAAACGATGATTTTAAGAATGATTCATCGTTGGTAAAAACAAGTATATTACCTCAAACATAAATGTGTCTACTTCTTCCTGTATATCTTCATCGGACAGGTATTCCCCATTTCCATCCGTAGCTGATAATAAAGTATCCAAAAAAGCAACACGTTTCTTAACACCATCTTCATGCTCAGAATTACTACTATCAGTTTGATAACCGAGGAGATCCTTTCTTCTTTTCTCAATTACCGCCTTGGTGTAACTATGCACAACTTTCAAACATTTCTGCTCTATTCTATAATTCTCAGTAAACTGGTACAAAAATGGGTGATGTTGGTACGGTGTGAACAAGCGTTGTAGGATGATTCGTGTCAAAGTTCTAATACTATCCACGTATTCGGATGATTGATTAACTTGGGCATTTATAGGTATACCCATCGCAGTTTCTATAAATAATACGATTGTGAATTGATGAAATTGTGTAATAAAACATTGCAATTACCGCAAATTACATCAAGTGCAGCCAACGAAACATAAGGGTGTACATCAATTGGAGATCCCAAATCTGCTTTTGAGAACTGCTCAATTAAAACATTGCCAACCTTATTGAAAGTCGGTACGAATTGCTCAAGAATTTGGAAGTGATATGAAGGCGTCAACATGCGTCGCCTCTGCTTCCATTTACCGCCTTCACTTGTTAGCAGGCCCGAGTTTAACCAGTTGTGTAGAAACTTGTATAGAACCGACTTCTTCAAGAGTTTAGGCGAACTGAGCACGTTTTCCAACGCTTTGTGATCCGCGATTAGCACAACCGGATATGTACCAAGCATAATTTTCACAATAGGTCCATATTTTTTAAAATATTCAGTGCATGTTGGTAAGAATGCTAAAGCAATGAGCAACTGTCATTGTACATCATAATTGCTACAAATACCAGAGGAGAAAAACAACTTACCGGCAGTATTTCTAAAGTCCATCCCATTTCCTATAATTGGTAGCGTGAATGGTCCTGGTAAATGTCTCAAAGTCCTCATACACCAGTAGCAATATATGTACCATCCAATTGTAATACTCACCGGAAGAAATACTAAGGCAATCGTCAACATTGTAAAATTTTGCTTTTTAAACAAAAGCCACACGCAACGTATGCAATCAGAGTGAACTTTCTGGAAAATTGCATCGACCTTTAAAGGCTTTTCCCAAACAACTGATTAACTTCGCTGCGACCTCGAGCTAAGCTCCGCCCAGGGTCTGTTAAGTGATGGCGAGGGGAGGGTCCCCAGAGGGGAGTACTAGCTTCTAAAAGTTTCGTACGCGGTCGCAAGAGGCAGCACAGGCATGAAGCGAAAACACGAACATGACACCGAACGTACGACAATTGACGATTGAAAGTTGATAAAACACTTACTTCCGAAGCGCTTCTCACTAAGCAAGTTTCGTTTGCTCTTGAGTGTTTTCCACCCCCTGGTGGGGGGCAGGTTAGGCCTTTACCTAGTTAGTGTCTCGGGGGGAGGGGGGGGGGACTTACACTCGCGCGCTTTGTATCCCTTGGAGGATTAAAAGTAATACGACCGTAATATAAAAAGATTGACGGTCACTGACATTCATGTTTCTGTTCAAGGTCACACTCAATGTCGCATCCCCTCCATTCCACCGCAATAACGTTCACTGCAGTTTTACCGCATTGAACATTGAACGTTTTGTATGCAGTTTACGTCAGGGTAGTCCAACACTTGGTGGAGGGGGAGTTCTCGCTTTCGCAACACCGGTAGTTCAAAAAACATACGTTGCATGGCGCTAGTGGTATATTAAAACGTATTTACGAGTATACCCGATTTTAATCGAACATTGATAAA
>JAODAC010045033.1:0-10962 GCA_027575185.1 Mimaenictus wilsoni | reverse complement strand
CATATATATCAGTATTTCCACCAAATATAATAAATGCAATAATACTTAAAAGCAATGGTATTAGTATTGCAATACTAGCAAAAAAATCGATGTTGATCTTAATCTTATGATTCCAACAAATTTCAATGGATTAAGAATTATTATATAGAACCCAGCATGTGGCCCTAAAAAGAAAAATTGCCAATGTTGAACTTCTCAGAATACTTCTCAGACGGCGCGGCAATTACATCAATGACATTTCTAAACGATATTAAAAATTTCGTTATCGATATATCAATATTATGGAAAATGAAATTATCAATAAATATCGAAATTTTGAAGCCGATATATCGATATCTATCAATACTTTTTTGACATATCTAGCAGCAACCAAAGAAAGCATGAGAAATTTGAGAGATAATAGCATTGAACCGAATCTAATACGGATGATGTTTTTTTTTTCTTGTTAGTTGACTTTATTTATTTCTGGTGACATAAACTATCCTACTTTTATCTATCCTAACTATCCTAATTCTACTTTGGTTTGCCTGGTTGTACCATTAGAAATTAGCACGTGTCTTATTTTCTTTTTAATGGATTGGATTTCCCAAGGTTTCACCTATTTTTAACGTGTAATAAAAATTTAACAACCAAAGCTTCATAGTGTTTGACGCCTTTTCGGACATTTTGTGAAACTCATACTGTGAATCCCATATTATTATCCTATATTTTCTAAAATTTTCACAAGATTTCTTTCAAATTTATAGAAATGCCGAATAAAAAAATAATAAAGTCGAAGAAACTTACATCTCACTTAAAAATAGTAAATAAGATTGTTAAAACATACGAAAATTACAAAAGTCCAATATAATAATGTTAGGAACATTATTATATTGGATTTTAATTAATTATTTTTAATGTTACTAACATTATTAAGAATAACTAAAAGATTAAATATCATATATCATTAATTTCATATGTAGACAATAATAAAATTAGTGATTTTTATAAACACGATAAAATATTTTAATAAATTAGCTTTCACGTAGAAATGTCGTAATAATACATGTAAAAAAGTGTATTGTGTTCACGCCTCGCAACACATTGACTTGTTTTGCTTTTTAGCCTTTTCTTTGACTAGTCGACATTGTGAGAACTTGAAAAACCGTTGTAGATATTTTTAAAACGTTTGGAAAACAAACAGCGGATATGCGAGCAAAAAAAAACTCCGAAAAAAAAATCGAGGAAAAAGAAGACGCTGGAATGGGAATGAGATGTTTATTTAAAAATCACATTCCAGCGTGGCGACACTTTCGGCCAGTTTGCTGCTATTTTTAAACCTACCTTCCGCAGTCTGACCACTTCAGGTGGTTCCTGCAGCTGCAGCGGCGCGTGCAGTTGTTGCGGATGTAAATGATTCGGTGATAAATGCTCGCCGGCGGCGGCCGTGGAGGCGGTGGGCGTCGATGCGCACTTGCTCTCGCGATACGCCGAATTCACCGCCATCGAGCGCGCAAAGTAGCTCTTGTAGTGGCCATCATCGACGTCGGACACGCTCACATCCAGCCGAAGCTTATCACTCGGCAGCACCATCATAAACTAGGCAAGTTTGTGAACTTTTGTATTTTGTTATTTTTGACTGACACTATGGTTGCTGTGATTTACAGCCGATTGTTTTAAATAATCCAAGTGTTTAGCAACGCCACATTGTGTTAACTGCAAACACAGGTAAATATTTTGTTTAAAAGCACTGCGCGTGATAGTGTGATTGCAACGCGCTCCGTCAACAGTACCAGATGCAGGTGGAATTAATTAAAAGACGGTCCGCGCAACCGGCAGGTAGACGAGGGAATGGCCGCAGCGTGTTGCTGCTTGATGGAGTCTCCAGCCAACTCTTTCAAACTTTGCGCTACACGCGCCAATGCGTAAGTTGCGCATGCGCTATTTGGAGTGGAGTTTGGAGTGTCTGCAAACGCGGGAAATGATTGCCTTTATAAACCATAATATTATATACTTTTCCTTATTTTATAAGTATATAAAACATTAATGAATGATTGATAACCTAAGAATGTCATTGTTTCATCAAATAAAGAAGTTAAACGAATTAATCAATTAAACTCGATGAATCTGTAAATTCCTTTAGTATTGAATAGTCGCAGTTTCAGGGAGATTTTGTATATGCTATTGTTCTTTTGAAAATAAATAAATTCAGATGGTATTATAGAAAATGTTTATCAAACCGATGCATGACCGAAAAAAATAAACTTTAAAAATAGCAGAATTAAAGAAAAAGCAATTTACAAAATTAATGAAATGGAAATAGTGCAGTGCCTAAATAATTTATATAACTACTGTTAGTAATATGCACATTTTTATAGTGCTAATGAAAATATTGTATACACTGCTTTACATATATGATTTTAAAATAATTATTCTCGGTGGGGATGGATAGTAAAGTGAATTCTTCTTCCTATCAATAGTGTTAGCCTCTAATATGACTAATTACATTGAACAAAAATTGAATACCGCTAATGACTATAGCAGTTGGTGCATAGTAAATAAAATAAAAAATAATAATTGACAATTTTGACGGTTATGTTCAACGAAACATGGAACATTATAATTGTCACAATCTCATAATTTGTCTGTCAATTTTGTCCTTCAGAATGCTTACAACTTTCCAATTGAGCCACTTATAAGTTTTTAAAATAACTTGAAGCATTTCTGTAGGAAGACTCTGAAAAAATGTTTAAGAAAATGCGATTACACATATTCTGATATTTTTTATTAATAAAAAATACTAGTTCCAAGAGCTAGATGCGGGTCGGAGGAGCGGGGGAGAAAAGTATGGATGGGGGAACAGTATGTCAGGTGTATACTTTGTGGAATGAGCCAGGATACATGGGACCATATGGCGAAAGACTGCATAGGGCTGGAAGGGGAATGGGCACAAGGGGTTAGGAATGCGGGGAAGAGTGGGCAAGGTTGGTTGAAAGAGAATGGCAGGGGATGGCAACATTAAAGGTCCTGACGAAAAGAAAGCAGTGGCTGAGGAAGATGGCGGAGCGAGAAGACGAAGAAGGGGGCAACCCCATAGGACGGTGTCGAGAAGGAATTTGGTATTTTTTTCCTTTTTCTCATTAAGTTAGTTGGGTTGTTATTGTTTTCATTTAATTCAATAAGTGTGTTTAAGGTTTAGTTATATTTTAAAGTGTAATGTTTAATTGAATTATGAAAGGTACGATATAATGTCAATAAAGGTTACCTACTATTATTTTCCTACGAAATAATAATCCTATTAGTGACATCTATGGGATAATGGAAATATGAAATGCTAAGAATAGATATAATGGTTGAATTCCTTATTTTCAACAATATGATGTTCATAAATGCATTCGCATTAGTTTTATTCTACATTTCCAACATTATGATATTCATAATTCCACACCTCGGTGGTAAATTCCAAGTGTTACTAAGTAAGGTTTTATTTTATTTGCCTACGTTTGATTTAAATTTCATAGGTTTGGTAAGGTTTGAATCGATGGTGTTAGTATACGCTCACGTCGAAAATTATTTTCGTTGCTTTCGAATTTTTCATTGAAGCGTTCGCAAATTCCCGAATGCTACCGAAATTTCCATCTTCCGATATGTTCGTAAATCCCCGAATACTACCGAAACTTCCATCTTTGGAGGAGTTCCTATATTACCGAATCCTTCCGACTTTTCAAACTCCGGAAGTAAACGCAAAATTCCCGTTTGCTATCGAAATTTCCATCTTCGGAAGTGTTCGTAGGTTTCTGAATGTTTTCCAATTATTACCAACGGAAGTGTTTGTAATTTACCAAGCCCCCTAAGCTTGGGGGCGAAACGGAGGTGAATCTTCAAAGTTGACAAATAATCCAATTATCAAAAATAATTTGAATATGTCATTAACACAAATGTATATCGAATTTTCGTGGAAATCATAAGCCGTCTTAAAATTTAGTAAATTATTTCAGTACCGGCATCTAATATCTACGTATGCAACTTAGCAAACTGTTTTGTACAGAAAAGTTCTGTGATCAGAAAGCAGAAAGCAGTTACCTGTAAGAAATACATAGGCATGTTTGATAGATGGCGCATCAAGCTCCAAACTCCGATAATATTATCTCACAATAAATTATTATTTATTTTCGGCATTTAATAATTCAAAATAATATCATATTTTATACAAAAAAATCTCGATGATAACCGTATCACACTATTCTTCACCAAATAAAGTATGATGGCAATAACCTTGGAATATAGTAGTAAGTTACAATTGCATGATACTTCCAGAATGGTTGTGATATTTGATATTTTGATATTAGTATTATCTATTGTGAATTATTTGGAATTTTAAGGAAAATATTAATTTTAATATAAATGTTGTTATGCAAAAGAGTGATAAATATAATTACCGAAGAGACCTCTAGTATTGTCCGTTCACACACTCCAATATAAATGCAGTAACTGAGAAATGTACTGGATGTCTGTATATTTCTTGTTTAGCATTTTTCTTCAGAGGAAAGCTTCAAACTTTGACGATGAGAGGGAGCTGAAATGGATGTTTTAATAAATATACACATTTAATTAGAAATACAATAAAATATTAGTCCCTGAAATAATTTTTCACAATAATAATAAGAATAATTATAGTTATGTTCTTAAAAGTTCACAAGATCATTAAAAAATGCAATTTTAATAGTAGTGGGCATCTTATATCACTTTAATTTAATGCAATCAGCTTCGAACATATTATTTTGTTAACGTAGAAAATCTCGAATAAAATAGAATTTAAATTTAAATGAATGCATAGCGCAACATTAAATAATTTATAAGCGTTTTAAAGGTACCTATAATAAAAAAAAGATAACATTAACTTCTGATTATTCAAATTTATCCGATAATATGCACACCATCAAACATTTGCTTCTTTTTTCCAGGCAATAAATTCAAGCTACGAGCTGAAACTCCAAGAGCGTGAATAAAGAAAGTCTACAAGCGGCATAATACGGGCACTCCAAAGAAGACGAATACCTGAACCGGAGGCCATATATTTAAGTCGAAATTAGAAGACGTCTCTATCACTTGCCGCAAACGCCGACCCATGGTGGGATCAATGCCGGCCGTAATTACAATGTGATACATTTTCCTAAACCCTCGAGATGCCAAGTCCGCCAAAGCGAAGCAACGCAGCCATTCCGAAGTTTAAACATGATAAATAGGCGATGCCGTAATGCGCATGCTGGCCACGTGAAATATGACAAAGCGACGTTGATTATTGGTTCATTGCGCCTAGCCAGATGGAATGATTTTCGTCAATTTTCGCATATACGCTTCGCGAGATATCGCGAGACAAACCGGTTTCTAGTTAAAATCCCTTTCATCCATCGGTAGCGCGGCGCAGAAAAAGCGCCAACCTCATCAACATTGTTGCACCAACTACGGACGGAGGACCGACTCGCTGATTGCGTTCTGCTCGTCTGCACACTTGAGATGCGCGCACACCGCACACATCACGCTGATGTTGATGTTAATGTTGATTGTTGCTGCCCCGTACGAGGCTGGCGAGGAAGGCGCAGAAAAAAACGAACGCTGCACACTCGCACACAAAGTCGAGACAGACTGCAATCCCGCAATTAAATTAAAACCTTCCACAATCTGCCTCCCGAGACGACGAAACTCGAGCCCTCGACGAAGATAAATCGCCGCCGAGCGCGGTACAACTCAATTAAATTTTAATTCCTCACATTTTGTCGCGAAAAAAAAAACGGTACGTAAATCGGGGCAATTGACGCGCGAAAGACAACCTTCAATCTTTTATTACATTTTTCGGTTGACATAGCAATTATAAGATAATTGAGGATTTCATGCGTGATTTATTCTGTCTTCTGACAGTTGTTTTTTTAATTATATTTAATTGTATTTACGATTAAGCATAATTGTTTTCAAATTTCAATAAATTAATAGAAAATATCAAGACAAATTTCAATAGGTCTTGGTCGAAACTCGTAAAATCAATATATCTCGAGAACTATGTGAGCTATAAACTATATTTCGTGATGACTCGCAGAAACAATCAGAAATAATACCCTGTGAGTTTCATCCCGATCGGAGTCCGTTAAAAATTGCTCTAAAATCATAAAATCAATATATCTCGTGAACTATATGAGCTACAAACCCAATATTTCGTGATAACACGCAGGAACTATCTGAAATAATACCCTATGAGTTTCATTCCGATCGGAGTCAGTGAAAAATTGGCCTAAAATCATAAAATCAATATATCTCGTGAACTATATGAGCTATAAACCCAATATTTCGTGATGACTCGTAGAAACTATCTGAAATAATACCCTGTGAGTTTCATGCCGATCGGAGCGAGTCAAAAATTGGCCGAAAATCGTAAAATCAATATATTTCGAGAACTATGTGAGCTATACGCTCTATATTTTGTGAGGACTCGCAGAAACAATCAGAAATAATATCCTGTGACTTTCATCCCGATCGGAGTCAGTGAAAAATTGGTCTAAAATCATAAAATCAATATATCTCATGAACTATATGAGCTACAAACCCAATATTTTGTGAGGATGCGCAGAAACTAACTGAAATAATACCCTGTGAGTCTCACTATGTGAGCTGTAAATTCCATATTTTGTGAGGACACGCAGAAACTGAAATAATACCCTGTGAGTCTCATTCCGATGGGAGCTAGTTAAAAATTGGTCGAAAATCGTAAAATCAATATATCTCGAGAACTATGTGAGCTATAAACTCCATATTTTGTGAAGATACGCAAAAACTGAAATGTTATCCTGTGACTTTCATCCGGATCATCCCGATATGTCTATTTTCAAGACATATTGATGAATAATCAAAGTGTGTCTAGCTTCTACAGGCAATTTAACTGCCCTCTATCAATAGAGATTTAATATAGAGACAATTCTTGTATAGTGTGGCTTTACAAAACGCGGTTTTAGTTACCGCGATCGAATGTTTGAGCCCCTCCCTTTCAAAGACGATGTTGGGTTTGGCCATCGCGGATTTTTCCTATGCTGCGCACCAATTTTGCCTATATTTCAAACATCGATGTCGCTCGGATCACACCGACTTTACACGATTTATTCCGAATTTCTATATGTGATCTTGTAATCTTGATCCTCAATTTATACGAATTGCGAGTAAGACTTTATTACCATTTTTCGAAATAATAGTCATAAACTTAACCTTAACCATAAACGCAAACTTTTTTTTACATCCCAAATCATGCAAAATACAAAGGATATTCCTTTGCACTTTGAGTCATTTGATGATTGAAATGGAAGATTTTCTTAACATATTGATTGAAGACTGAAGAATGATAGTTAAACGGCCGATGAATTGTAGGGCACGTAATAACACTTGAATGACATTTCAGGGAATAAAACTTAGATTTCAAGCTCGCTTGAGACCATCTGAAAATATAACCGAAATTGACCCCAATGAAGAAAGGACCGAAATTGTTCGTCGCGGAATCGAGAAGTAAATCGAATGTCACAAGAAAATTATGTTGGATAGGAAGAAGTTTTTCAAGTCTTCAGTTTAAGATGTATGCATTTTTGCTAAGAAATAATACTTAAACATGTTTTCTTTGTATTCTTCTATGATTTGTAAAATATTATGAGATAATATTATGAGAGTTTTAAGTAGTTTGAGGGAACGTAGGGAATCTATTAACCGCGTTAACAAAAGATTACTGTAGTGAAAGTTTAGATCTGTCAAGAAATTAATATTCAAGCTGCTAAGAAATTGCTATCACTTCAGTAAAGAATCTTGTAACATTTATGCATTGTTGCAATTTAATATATTGCTATATCCAGAACGTAAATCGGTGCAATTGTCTCATAAATTAGCATCGTTACCTTTTTATAGTATTTTCGCAATGACTTAATATAAATTGTTAAAATAATTTATGATTTCAGACCTATAAATCTAGTCTTTGCCTTCAGCATGTTTCTTATTTACTTGTCAAATTTATAGAAACCTTCAATTGACATACACTTTATTGTACTAATTTACAAACATCTCTTCATTGATACAATTAAAATTTGAATTAATAAATATGATTTATAAATTTATCGCGAAAAGCAGAATGTAAACTGGCGCAATTAACCATCGAAAGACATTCGTTCTTTTATTGTATTTTCGCCTTACCAAAAAGTTGTTAACATAATGTATTCTTTATTGCGATATTTATTCTGTCCTCATTATGTTTTTTCCCACTCTAATAAGTTGAATTAAATTAGATCAATGAAATGTTCATATATTGCAAGATTAGATTTGTTAAAAAAATAGCCTGCATTTGTTGACTAGAATTTCAGTAAAGAATTCTTAACTAGCATTTTTTTCTTTTTAGTGAATTCTTAAGATAAGTAAGCGCATTCATTTGAGTTGATGCGTTTATCACTTCAGAATTTAACAGTAAACACATCAAATGAAATCAGTACGATGACGAATATCGATATCTATCGATTTATTGTTATTAATAATATTGAAAGGGGTCCAGTGAGTGGATGGTGAGGCAAAGGCGAGCGTATGAGGAGGTGGGAGTGTCGGTGGCGGTGGTGGAAGAGATGTGGGCGGAACAGGCATCAGTGGAGGAAGCGGCGGCGGGGAGAGGGAGGGAAGTCGAGGAGTAGGTTAGGCAAGAGAGGATAATGGGCAGTACCTACAACCCAGGGTACGAAAGGGTGCAGGTTATCGGGAGGCGGCCCTGGTACTTTGGGGATAGGGGCAGAAGCGGAATGGAGCAGACATTGTTGGCAAGGGTTAGGTGTGGCTCGGAGGAGAGAGGCAGGAAGGCCTGGATGGGGCAGGAATAAACGAAATGTGTATTTTGTTTGGAAGGGGTGGATACCTGGGACCACCTGGCGAGGGACTGTGAAGACCTGAAGAAGGGATTGCTAGGTTCCGAAGGAAGAGGAGGGAATATGGTCGGAAAATGGCTGGAGGAAAAGGGGGGAGGGCTGGCTGTCATCACCAAAATGGTACTGGAAAAGAAAATGAGAAGGGCGATCCTGGGATGATAGCTGGTTTTGTATATGACGTATTGTTCGGTTTATTTTTGTTATTATTTATTTGGGAAAGGCTGTAAAGGTTATCTGGAAGACCGGAATGCCAATAAAGGTAATGCATAAAAAATATTGAAATTGTCCATTGTCGCCATCTTATATTATTGAAGAATGCGGAATCATGTAATTGAATTAAGGAAACAATATAGTACTTGAAAGAATAAGCAATTGATGACGGCACTAATCGTCATCTAGTGTCAAGCATGTCAAGAAAAAGGTCGAAAATATAGATATCGATATACATGTTCTGAAACATGCCTTCAATGTAACACATGAATACAATGTGCAGATATCCAGCTTCTGAACCACTAAAATTACACACCAATAATTAAAGTTCGATAGGTTCATAAAGTTAGTGAAATTTAGTATTGAAACAGGCAGTCACATGCTAAGAAACATCCAAATTTTGTTATATGGAAATATGATGTTATATATAGTTGAAGTTGAGTCCTTGAATTATAAAATTTAATAATCCATAAAAATGTCCGTGGAAAAAACATGAATGTAGATTAATGTAGGCTATTTTATCCTTGTTCTATTTCTCGCATGATTTAACAATGCATATTAAAAATAATTGATGATAATTGATGATTTCAAGCGTGAAAACTGATTCTCTTCCTTACGCATGGATATATTTTAACAACAATATAATTTATTATAATATTCAGCCCACTGTACGGCGTTCTTAAAGCGCAGGCAGGATCCGGGACACTCATCGGTTTACCTCAACAAATATGGGTGTTTCTATGCATACCTCCTTAGAATAGGGAAACGATTTTCCTCCGAGTTTAGCTACTGAGGGAAGGAAGTCACCTTCGAAGATACTCTCTTCCACTGTAAACACTGATCGGCGTCTAGAAATTATCTGCAGGCCAATGGGCAACTTCATCAAACAATAGAGGAATATACGTTCCAGGAATATACATACCACGTACTAAGGAAGAAACAGGAAGAGGAAAGTATGCTGTACAATCACACCGGTTTTCAGGTGCAACTGCCGAACGGCCTCTGATATGCAAAAATTGGTAGTTCTGAGTTGGTTTAGGCACGATACCAGCATCAACATAGATTAGTTGCATAGTATTTTGTAAGGCCACTAGTTCAAGTTTTCTACGCAGGCTACACTTGATCAAAAAAGATTTTGAGCCTTCGCTAGGATACAGGAATAGATTGAATGGAGAGTGGATGATTGCATTTTTTGAGAGGAGAGCAGATTGCCACGATTCGAATTTCTATCAATGAAACAATATAAATCACACGTTTCCCTCTAAAAGTTTCCGGGTTTCCCAGTTTCCATGTCTGTTTTCCCATTTCAAGTGAAGTCACACTCGGTTGACTTCTGGGTCTACGAAAGTTAATTGCATAATTACACTATCTCATAACACCAATTATACAGAAATATTAAAGATTTTAATAATTCGCCTGCCTCAGTAGCTAAGTTGGTAACACCTCTGCATACGAAACCGGGACGAGGTTCAGGTCCTCTGGGCGGGCACCTCTTTGTGTTTGAATTATTCACGTTACAAAACCTCTGTATTCTTCACACTCTATTCAATACTGCCACATTCTATAAACTATCTTACTCTACTCATTCAACTCTAGAGTTCAACCAAGACACTCAAATCTACACAGTCTACACACAGTCTACTAATACCACAATCCAGATCTGTGAATTATTGATTCCTTGCGACCAGAAGGGGCAATGTAAATGATTAATAATTGTTGTTAATTGTGTCTAATTTATAGATAGTGCGGCCAATCTCTTCCGTCTCTGTAAGAGTTAAAGAGTTTAATGTGCAATTAGAATACTCGCTGCTAACGTCGAGAAATCTCTATTCGATGTAATTCG
>JAODAC010045022.1:0-10963 GCA_027575185.1 Mimaenictus wilsoni | reverse complement strand
TATATATAATGCTTTACCTTTGATAAACATGTCGAAGAGCGTCCTGCAATAATTGTGGTTCCCACTGCATTGAATTACCCTCAGTTAGTGTACCAAGTGTCTGCAAAGTGGCCTTACGTACACTCGACGCACTATGGCTCAAAAATGGCCACAGTCTGGGCACGACATCATTCAGGGGCTGCGGCGGTAGGTGTTTATGCACCTCGGGTAAGCTCAAAATCGCAGCTAATAGACCCATAAAGCTGTTGCAAGCGCCTGCCAATTCATCCTGCTCGCATAGCAAGTCCCAGAGTTTCGTCACAATCTCCGAGATTGTGTTCGGAAACAACTCTAACAGTTTCGGAGCGACTGGAATCAATGCCGACGCGGCCACCGCTCCTACATCGTCCGCAGGATCGGAGAGGCCGCGCACGATGGCGGCGAGAGCATCCTCCAACAGCATCTCAATCATATCCTGCCGTACGGCGAGCAGATATTTGATGCCTAACAGCCCGCCATGCCGACCCTCCCACTCGTCCTGCTCGAGCAGCTTCAGCAGCACGTCCAGCGTACAACGACAGCCGCGCGCATTCATCAGTCGCAGGACGGCGCAAAGGGTTTGAGCGCACGTCTCGCGCACAGGCGCCACTACCGCGTCAGAGACGAAATCACCGAAGCGGTCCAGCGCCAGTACACACAGCAGTCGAATGGCGACATCTTCGAGCCATATCTGGTGCTGTTCGTGCATTTGCGCTCGTGTGTGATAGATTGACTTCCCAGCGCCTTTGCCATGCACGGAGATAACTTCGCGTAGCGCGGTAGCCGCACCGTGCCGGTACTCCCAATTGGAGCTGAATAAGTCTTGACTTAGTTGATCACAGAACCATTCTATAGGCCAGTCTCCACAATCTCCTGGTTCCTCTAGAATTTAAAAAGCAAGAATAAGTATTAGTATGCCATTGTTTAAATGTTTATATTTATCGCGTCTCAGTTAGAGTTCCAGAAAACCCAAACCCGTTTTCCATTTTTGAAAACTGAATTACGCGGTTTCGCGGTTAAGATATAATAAAAACAGGTGTGCCAGTCATGGCTGCCGTCTGATCGCCATCAAATGCTCTAGCGTGATCCGATTCAAGGAATCAATATTGTATAGAAAAGCATCTGATTGTATGTAAAGTTTCGTATGTTAATGGGTTAAGGAGGAACTTCATTTAGCGGGCAAAAAATCGATGGAAATTGGCTTAATCAATAACTAAAGTTTTAATAATATTTCCTGAAAATTCCAAATCGACATACGCAGTATTTACACAGTTATTGTTCAAAAAGTCTAGTTTTGAATATACTGCATTTTTATGCAAAAATGCACTTTAAATTTCCAAACTGAATAAAATATGCAATGTTACCTTTTTGCTGGAAAATACGAGGTTATATAGAAACTAGTTTTATAAATTGTACAACCGAATTGTTTAGTTTTCAACCAAAATTAAGGACGCGAAAGTGTAAGAAGCTGACCAACTCAATAAACGAGGCTAATTAAAATGGAATCAATTAAATCTTAAATATCGTTAATTTTTAAAAATGCCGCAACATTTTGAAACAGTTAAAGTGCACAGCAACAAAAAAGTAGAGAATCACTGTGCTTAAACTGACCTACCACGTCTATTGACAAATGTTTCAAGCATAGTTTCAATGAAAGTTATTTCCTTTCATAACGCTTTACTGCTTACTTACAAATCTTATTGATCTATTGATAATTGTGTTATGCTTATACTTATTATTACCAATACTATAAGGTTCTTCCTTAACTTTCGCTTCCTCTATCTTCACTTTTTTCCTCTCGGGCTCTTCCATATTCGTCTCGTCCCCCGGCTCACGCGAACGCTGTTTGTTTATAGCCTGACGAGCTTTTCTTCGTGCACGATTCATTTCCCTCGAACTTAAACCGTGTTTTCTCTCCGAAATCAAATCGCGTAGAGGTTTCTACAATCAGAATCAATTGCGATAATTAAACCTAATGATGGGGCATTGAATACATTTGAACTAACCCTTTCCGTATTGACCTCGCTTCTAATATTCCCAGCAGCACCCGAGGACGTGTCGTCAATAAGGTCCTCGTTGCTGAACAGACCCAATACGTCCATACCGCAGCTCGCCGCCACGTCGAGACCAAGCCGGGCATTCAGCATCTGGCGCTGCTTCGCCAGCTTTTCCTTCATATCAATGCCCAGCGATGAATCCTCCTCGATGTCGTACTCCTTGCCCTCGGAGCCCATCAGGTGCGTGCTGTTGCTGAGCACCTTGCCAATGTCGAAAGCGTCGAAGCGCAGCCGCCCGACGCTCGACAGCGATTGCATGCCGCCGCATTCATCATCGACGCGAGCGTCCAACGGCGGTGGATTCCACTGCGGCACGCTGGCGACGATCGCGCGCACTGCCTCGGCGGCGGCGAGCCGCGTGTCCCAACTAGACGAACGCAGGTACGTGGCGGTGCGAGTCAGCAGTGTATTCAGTTCGTGCGGATGCAGGCGCTGCACTTCGCCGAGCTGTTTGGCGGCGGCGGAACGCGTCACCGACGAGCTGCCGGTCTCCAGCAGCACAAAGAGGCGATCTAATCTGAAAGAGAGGATAACAATTCCATATCATCAACTACAAACAATCATTAAATCCTTTATCCAATTTTTTTCGTATTCACTGGGCGATACTTTTTGATATCGATTCTTCATTCGATTACATCTATCCCAATAAAATAATCTAATCAAATCCTAATCTAAACCAATTGATACATTTTGATAAAGGAAAGGTCATAGGTGTGGAATGTTGCAGAATTGTGTGTTTTGGCAAAATTTGCCCCACGTCTTCAGGAGTCCCCTCCAAGTCGATTAAACAACTAATCGGGACATTTTCACAAATCCGGGCATTTTAAAAAAGCAACGGGAAAAGTTTGGCCCCACCAATCCTAACCCTGTTTTTAATAAGTTTGTCTAGTTTAAATAAACGTACCAATTAATACATAATCTAATGTAAACTAAACGCCCTCTAGATAACATTTACTTGTGTTATTTTGTTTTCTCATTTTTATTGACATTATTTTAAAAATCATCAATATCTATGAAAAACAATGATTTTTTTATTATTCGAAAATATAAAATCATCATAATTAAAAAAATTGCTAGTTACCAATCACTTTATATTTTTATTTAACGTTCAACAACTTTGACTAACATTCAATGACCGTGCCTCTTCATACTTAATCCGACGTAAACCAACGAAATGGTATTGGATTCCAACATTTTATTGTTTTGTTATTTTACACCTCCCCTTCTATTGATGGAATTTAAAAATCGTAGTTTGTCACCAGCGAATTTGAACTTTAATTAACCGATCACATCTAAACGTATGTAATTATTATCAATACGTTTGCTAGGGTTTCTGATATAATCAATACAAACTGTTTTCGTGTTAGTAACAATAAGATATTGAGATAATCCAGGTTGAAATTTGCTTTTTTTCTTTACTTATATTAAATTTCATTCTCAGTGTAAATTCAAAAACAATGGCTACTCGTTCAAATTTATGACCAAAGATAAAAACCGACAACTGCAATAAGTGATATGATCTCATTGACAGTACATACCAAAGAAGAAACTGAGACAAATTCGAACTAATGTTAGAATCACTAAATAACAAGTTTACAAACTGACGTTATGTAAGTACTAATCAAATTTTATTTCATGAAAATGTATACTTGTAATATAACCTAAAATGAATGTAAACATAATAATCGAAGCTATGTACTTTGTAATATGCTGAGGATGGTGTCATAAACACACCGAAACCGGTCCAAATTTGATTTTGAATAAACAATATAAAGAAGTAATACAAAACACCACTTCCTATAAAAACTTAATTGTTTACGTCGAATACTAATCAATAATGTAACATTAGTTTTAATAATTATCATTAAATAAATGTATTAACCATCGATTAATACGTGCCCTAAATAATAGAGTGAATAAATAAAATTAAAAAAATATTCTGGATAAAACCTTTCCGAAAAACAATAAGCGTATTACATAACTATTATAATAACACTTTACTAAACTGCAGCTCATATGTAAAGTTCCCCAGAATAATGTTGATGTAACAAACTATGTTACTTCTGATTGTCGTCCTCGTTTCATTAGATTGACAGCCGACGTGTAGCCTTGTGCGAAAACAAGAAATCCGAAAATTCCCTTCCCTGCATAAATAGTCGTATTCAAATAGGTGATGACGAAACTGAAGTATCGCACTGCGAACACTGAAAACCGTTGTTTCTATTTTGTGTTTTCGGTATAGTTTTTTGTACCAATACCAGGATTCGGATATATTCGAACCCGAAATCCTAATGTTTACCTAATCTTCAATCAAACATATAATAAATTGAATTATTCAGATCAAAAACCCTTCGATACTTTAACACTAATCATTGATTCCATGAAAATATAATAATAATTGTGCTAAGTTATGCCATACACTTATTAGTTTTATGAAGAACATTTTTTAATTTAATATATTCTCAGTGTAAATGAGTGTATGTTCAGTACTGATTGATGGTTAATACATTTACAAGGAAAGGGTCCGCTTGAGCTCACGTGGATTTGCACGAAATTTGCCAGATGTATTTTCCAATTTACGATATATCGCTTTCAAAATACCGTTTTAAAAATATCGATATTATCAATATCGATCCAATCGGAATTCCACTGTAACGCCATCTGTATATGGATTTCAGGACTAATTACAGTTCCTGTATTCGTGATTTTTTGTTGATATAACGAAATTAGGAAATATGTGAATTATTGTCGATCGAATAATTGTTATATATCGATCAATCAGTCTTACCACCAAATATAGTAATTACAAAAATTACATTAATCTGGTGATTCCAATAAATATCAGTGTATTAAGAATTATAGTATAGAACCTAAAACTTGGAAAAATTACTAATTTTGAACTTCTCACAATATTTGACAAATGGGTGTTCCGTCAATGACATGTCAAAACGATATTAAAAATTTCGATATCATGGAAAATGAAATTATCGATAAATATCGAAATTTTGAGGCCGATATATCGATATGTATCAATATCGATATTTTTTATGACATGTCTAAGCTCAACCAAACTACATTGCTGATCTTCTTGTAATCAATGATTTGAGTTAACCCTTTGCGCAGAAGCGACGTGGATTTAACACCCGATTATGACAGTAACACTATATGTAAGTGTGTTCCTTCTGAAGATTCTTCCAGCTCCATTACATTGACGATTGACAGCCGACGGCCCAAATTGACGGTTAAATTATGCATTTATAAAAAAAACGGGGCTTCGCGCTGCAAACTTCTGGTAGACCCAATTAACATGAAATTACATTACACCGAATCCGCGGTTTCTATGTCGGTTTCGGTTTTCTCTAAAAAACACGGGTTCGTATTTTAAGGTTTCTTGTTCGTATATGCCGAACAAGAAACCTTAAAATTTATTTAACCTTCAACAACCTAAGTAAACTTAAACTAACCTAATCTAAAATAACCTAACTAAAAGCGGAATTGTTCAGATCGAACTCTTCAATAATTTAACAGCGATCATTGATTACAAGAAAATGTGTAACGTGGTTTATTAAATATTTAAATTTACTATTATTCTTAAAATTACTGCGCTGTGATGAACAATAATGATGAAAATCACTATGACAAATTGAGTTAAAAACTCGCGATGGCATTTCGGAAGCCAAGCTTCAATCTTGTGGCAATCGCCAAAAGATTGAAGCTTGGATTGATGTATGGAAATTTGTGATAACCTAATCAAAGGTAAACAAGCCTAACCTAAAAACTCAATTGTTGAGATCGAAAAATTTTCAATAATTTAACACAAATGGTTGATTATGAGAAAATATTCGACGTATTTTGCATGATTATCATTAACCAATTCTATTAAATAACCAACAATATTGATTGATGCACATATACAAAATTACAAAGTGAATAATTAAATAATGAATTATATTGAAAATAGATCCATTATGATATGCACGCGAGTCATGTTTAACAAAATCAATAATAACCAACAACAACAATAAAAATAAAAGGTTTTATTACGGTCGCGTTCTTTTGAACTTACCTACTGGACGTCATTCTTCCGTGTAACAAATCCGACGCCGGGTGTTTTGAAGTCTCTTCTCAGCCAATCGAAATTGAATTCAGCGTCGCAGCCTTCTGCAAACTGAAGAAAGAACATTTGTAGTCGCAGTACTTTTGCGCCCGCCTTTTGCGAATGCGGCCGGGAATGCCGCGCGTACACATGTCGCACTGAGATAGGCGACATCCGGCGCGATACTTTCGCGCGCACACGGGGGGGAGCTGCCGGCACGCATTTCATACTTTGGAAAAAAAACACAACAAAACGGCGATCGGCACCATGGATAGTAATAGTAATTCAAATTAAGCCAAGACGGGCGCGCATCAAATGCGTGGTGCCTCCGTTGCCTCCAGGGCGGGAGTCACCATGAGCATCTTGTGAGGCGCACGACGAATAGTAAATAAACATACGTTGCGCCACCACAGCTGCGACGCCAACAATTAGATGGTTTTTACACATGAACCGACTAGTCGTTATTCCGTGTAAACTGGGTGTTGCATATGTCATTGTCGCAAAAACGCTCGAGCAATTGCAAATATGCCAGCTTCGCCAGGTGATGAGTAATACGAAAACATTGCCGTATCACACGGAATTCCTCCATGCACATTATTTTCGACGCGTTGTTTATCAACTGAATTCAACGTGCAGGCAAGTCATAGATTTTACGCAAATAGAAAAATAATAAGAAGCGTGCAAATACAAATGAAAACTAGAATTAGGGATGGCAAAGGGGTTTCAAGGGACCTTCAGTTACATACTTATCGATATTTTCGGTCTCCAAAGGTTTACGCATGCATAAGCGCATGCGTGAATTTTCGAAATTAGCAAGTGTGAACAGTATGTTAAAAATATGCAAATCTCGTCGTGATCGCTAATATCCCAAGGCCTATAGGTGGGAGCATTTGAGACGTGGGTCAATGAAGCACATTTCTTCTGGGGATGTCCTCCTACGAAATGGCTTCCATTTCGGTAGAATTTCAAGAAATTATCGAAATTCTCGATAACGATAGTTGGTTTTCTATAACTATAACTACAATAAAGCACACTGGTAATTTTAGAGACGCTGAAAACAAATGATTCTGCTAAGAAATTGTGACGAATGCTATTACTATATGACATTTAGAGAAGACATTCTGCCCATGGAAACGTACATAAAAATTGTGGAATCTGCTAACCCTGGTGCATGGTTTGGCAAACGGTGCCAAGCCACTGCGTCCCGTCAAAAAATGGCAGAAATAACACGAATGCGCGTCAGTATGCATAGGTGCATTTGTATAGACAAACAACGTGGAATCGAACTGCGGTCAAATACAAGTGCATTTGACATTTTATTTTCGCTACGCTGTATTTTATTTATCAACGGAATTCAACGTGCAGGCCTGTCATAGAGGGTTTTACTCAAACAGATAAGTAGTAAATAACATGCAATTACAAATGGCAACTGAAATGGAAACTAGGGGTATCGAAACTGTTGGTATCGATACTGCAGTTCAATACTTATCGATATTTTAGAAATTTCTAACACGAAAGGTAACCAGCCGACGCGTTTTCTGCGTGGCTTTGCTGTCTTTTCTGGCGGCGCGCTGAGACTCGTCACCGTGGCAAGCTCATAATATAACCGTGCTAAGGTTATATAATCGTTTTTCTGATTCGAAATATAAAGGAATGATTATGCCAATAGGACATCGCAAAAAATGTTGGTAATGTTAACCCTGGTTTTACACACGGTGTCGAGTCACATATCGCCGTCAAAAACGACAATCTCGCTGCGCGTTAGCAGGCATAACCGCGATTGTTTGACCGGACAATGCGACTGCTAACTTCGGCCAAGTTTTATCTCAAGTAGTACACGCTCTCGCTGATAGAGAAGCCCTAAGATTTACTGCCAAACATGTTCATAAATGAATCATCTTTAACTGAAAATAGCCACCTACTCGTAATTCAATTCCAGCTTCTTTAACCTACCACTAGGGTAGCAACTCACATATAGTAGCCTTTCTCGCATAAGTACCAATAGTATTTCCGAAAAAGTATCGATACTTTCGAAAACAGAAAGTATAAATCTTTTCGAAAGTATCGGTACTGTAAATCCTAAAATGTATCAATATATTTGATATAAAAAAGAATCGGTAATGTCGATATCATACATTTTGATGCCATAATTTCGAAACAAAAACAGAACAGATACTTTCAATACATTTTGTTAGCGAAAATATCGATACTTTCCCATATCGAAACATTTTATATCGCAACTTGTTGGTATCAAATTTATCAAGTATTGTCAATATCGAAAGTATCGATTCATTTTGATATTCAAAGAAGTCTACACTTTTGGTCTCAAAAATATGGATATTTTTAACATTCACAGTATTGATTTTTTTTAATTGAAAATATCGAGTCATTTTGGTATCGAAAATATTAATACTTTCCCATATCGAAATTTGACTTGTTTATATGAAAACTATCGATTCTGGTTATGGTATTGAAAGTATCGATTTTTTATATCGAAAATATCAAGTCATTTTGGTATTGAAAATATTGATACTTTCCCATAACGAAACTATCGATACATTTTGTTATTATAAGTATCGATACTTTTTTTATATATAACAATATAAAAAGTGCAGTATATTTTGTCTGATGCAGATACATACTACAAAATACTTATACAACAAATATGCACATTTCGGGGAGGAAAATTACAACAAAATTAGATTAAACAATAATAAGAAACGTATTAAAAATGATTATAATCCATCATTTTTTAAGAGTAGAGAGACAAAAAAAACGGAAACAAAAAAGTAGTATATACAAAACAGAAAAAAAATGACACAAATTAGAAAGCAGAAGAAATTTTAAGGAAACAATAAGCAAAGAAACCTGAGACTAATTGTTATAAATGCATTACTTTACATTCTTCAATAAAAAAATAGAGCTGGCTTGGTTACCCACACTCGTTGCATTTTATTTGAAAATTGTATCTCGTTTGAACGAATGAAGACGTTTTAAACTTGTTAATAGAACGCGTATTTTTAGGAATTGTTTACCATATGTTGGTGAGGTAAACTCCAAATAGTATAATTAAAAATACTCGTGATCAGGGCTGAATGAAGAGAATGCGGCCGGAAGCTAGGGAATAGAGACAAATAGACACGTTTCTTCTCGATTGTTTTTCCTAGGCTACCGTTCGCCACTCAAAACGGCCTCAGATAAGTCGATTGATTCTGCAAATAGATACGCCACGACTTGCGACAGCCGCACAAATCCGCAGCAACGGATTAGCAATTTCTAATCGCCTTTCGCTTTCGCATGGCCAGCGCAGCGCCTTAGCGTGTGGCGCGTACGTCGACCAGGGCACTCATATGCTACACTCACTTACACATACGAACGAGGCAGCTCCATGCCTCCCCAGCGCTGTCGATATTCTTCCACAAAAGCGCTCGCGAAGTTTGCACCGAAGAATGTGACTTACCGTGTTCACGCTGGCCGTTTGGCTTAAGGCACATCGAAGCACATCCTAGAGCGACGCGCCGCTGCCACACACATCCATTTTCCGCTGGCGACGCGAACGATTCGTTTGTGATGTAAACACGGACGCACGGAAGGGAAGTCCATCATACAAGGATCAAATTTATACTGACAGCCATACTGCTGATGAGCTCGACTTTATGCGGCGGTACGCAGCTGATTGGTCCATAGTGCGCGCATGCGCGTGCCATTGACGTGTGCAAGTCCGGACGCGCATCGCTGTACGCATTTCTAAAATGTAGGTATCATACTAATCACGGCCTACTTGTGATAAGCGATATTTCGCATACTGCTTTCGTGATAACGCGCAAAGCGAATTATGTGAAACGGTTGTGATAAGGAGCCCTGTGCATCCGCCTCTGCTGCTTGCTGCATTGTTTCCGAACGTGGGAATATTACAGAAAATATGTTTGCAAAACAGTTTAAAACATTACAAGTATTCGTTAAAAATGTGATGTTATCGTACACAAAATAATTTCGTTACTTTTCCCTTTATTTCCTAGCAACATTGTAACGATTATTCATTTAACGAAATGAACTGAAATGCCTTGAAATCATTATGATAAATGACATTTCACGTAATTTGTCTTTCATCAAGGTCAATTACTTTTAATCATCCGTAGGCAGACGAACTTGGCCGAAGTTCGAAGTAAATTTTAAATCGTAGCAATGTAGATTCTAGGGACAACTTTATGAAATATTCAGAATTAACAACTATTTAAATCAACGACGTTTGATTTTACGGACCGCTAAGATCAGCAATAACAACATTTTTCTTTCGCAAATTTGGCGTGTTCACCGGAATTTATTTTCATTATTCCCGGAAATTTCCCATAATCTTGATTGGCATTTAAATTTGATTTCTGTTTGTTTATAAATAAAAATGTTTTATGCTAAACACAGAAAAGTCATTAAATCAATTCCTGTCATACACTATAACGATTTGACCTTTTCCATATCTACCCTGTTTCCTATTGGCTGTCAGTCCAGGTTGTTTATTTTGATGATTGAAATAAATATTACAGTCTACACTTGGCATTAGTTGTCATTAATCAATACTAATTGTATTTTAACCCTTTACCAACCGATGTGGGCATATTCTTTAGATCCAACAATAAGGAAACCAAAAGTGACCTAACGTATGATCGCAAATTTATCTAGTATTTTATCACAGTCGAATTGAAACTCATAAAACAAATATATTGTTACGCGGATTTGTAACTCACATAGGCAGCCACGAATACATTTGGAGGGAAAGGTGAGCGAGATGCCCAGC
>JAODAC010044989.1:0-10969 GCA_027575185.1 Mimaenictus wilsoni | reverse complement strand
AGATATTTCTAAGATTCTGGATAAATCTACCGTTAGCCAGTTGTTGCTTTCATATGCAAATTCTAAATTGTTTGCCTTGTTTTTACCTTTCTTTTCGTGAATCTCATATCATTGGAATCAGAAATTCATTGTAAATTCATTAAAAATATTTGTAATTTTAGCGAAAACTCGAAATATGTAAGAAAAAGGCTGAAAAAGCTGTTAAAACAAGGGAACAAAAATGTATTAAAGGGTGTTACACCCATAAATAGTTTGAAAACATTAACATAAAGAGCGGAACGAAACAAAAATGTTGCACAGTTTAAGGCGTTGTTCACACCGGCGACTTTGGCTTTGGGCTTCTATGCCTACCTTTGTCTAACGAATGTAGTTAAAAAGAGAACGATAGTGTTGTTAGTTTGCTCAAAGCCAGGGTAATTAAATTGGTCGGGCTTCACAAACTTTTACAAGCGTTGTGGAGATAACGAACATCCCTAACAAAAAGTAGGTAAGATGAAATGGAGAAAAATCGAAAACCAATCTGAACATGTGTACAAGTCATGAATCCATCAACGGCATAGACGAGGACGCACCAAAGCCGACGGATGGATGCCACCGAAATGCGAAGCCGAAGCGCGCTCGTTGTATGAACGCATCGCGCCTTGAAGTCGAAGCTGGACGAAGCGAGGCGAGGCGACGCCGCCTGTGTAACAGTCCCCTAAGAAGTTGTAGTAAATGCATAAATATTTTTATCAATGTTCATACCATATTTTAATCAAAAGAAATGAAAAACCCTTGCAATTTTAATATACCATTCCGCTCGTCCCTACTTCCTTCGTCACGTATTGATTGCATTCGTATTATTATTATTCACTTCCAGTTGTTCAATATACCGCTTGTTATCCAATGCCTAGTCTGTTAGCCCGCCGGCAGTGAATGACAGGCAAACATACGAAAACATCCAGTATGTTTAATGCATGTAGAATACTATTGTACTCCGAATGGCATATTCATAATATGTATTTACATCTGTGCACACGTCCGCGGTAGACGCGACTGATTTATGGCTTTCAATAATTCGTCGCATTGCATCGGCTCGACCGTGGCGTTGCGCTCTTTTTTCATTTTTCGATTCGATGCGTGCTGGTTCGGTTCGGGGGTTACATCGCATGACATTGCGTTGCGTCTCGCATGCGTGCGCTTTTTATATGTTTTACACGCCTGCTAGTTAGAGGAGAATGGATCACCCCGGGCGTCATATTTTTTATAGCACCTATGTTTATTGCCCACGGTAGCAGCTACTACTTAGGACATTAAGTCGGCAGAGTGTGAGGTTAGTAAGTGTGAGCTTCCCCCTGGGAAAGGCGAGGTTGGGTCAAATTTTAATTTGTTGCGTTTGGAAATGTGGTTATCGAAGGGATGAATTCCACTCGTTTGGAACATTGGTTTTGCCATAGGGATTGCAAAAACTGCACGAATAGTTGGGAGGGTGCATGCTTTTTTGTAGGGATTGGCATTGTGCTCGAAATGCAGTATGCAGTGCAATGTTTATTCCCAGCAATTTATAGTCCAGTCAATTCAATGCGGCGTAAATCGTCATACCCAGCCATATTTTATTATCCAATTGATAGAAAAATCGGTTTGGCAGACAGGCTGTGCATGAACTGTGGGGATAATCAGTAGTGGTGAGATTATAAAAGTGTGTTAACTCCCGACAATATGCCGATGCATGTTTGACGCATATAACAATTGAATATTCGAATCCCGTGTTCAAATATACCAACATTTATACACTCCTATTTAATTCCAACATTTGACAGGTGCACAAATAATACTAGCCTCTAATAAAATTCTATTTTTGTTACAGGTAAGCTTCTTAACCTACAATTCAAGAAGAGAGGAGGCGATTTTGTCGGAGTCATTGAAGAAATCCGTCCATAAATGTGTCTGATCATGTAAGGTTCTCGTTCACGTTCACATTCACCTTCAGTTTTCATCGGAGCGAACCTTTCAACCGATAGTTCCAGACACGTTTCTTGTAGTTGTGTGGTCCGGGTTGTTGTTGGCAGGTCCGGGCGTACTTCACTATTGTATCGGGATTGTCTGGAGATCTTTTTCGACCCGTTTCGGGATTAAGTCAAAGCTCCGCTCTCAAAAAAAAAGCGCCACTCAACTACTAATACCCTCCAACGTTGCATTTACTTCCACCATCGGGGGTATTTTCTACTATTGTAGACCCAAGTACCCGACAGTTTACTATTTCAGGTTGGCATTAAGTATACGGGCTTCATCAAATGCAACCCTCTTTTATTTTTTATAATATTACCGCCCTAAGAGCGTACTTTTTCCAATACGCACGTTGTTAGATACTCTGGAACGGTGGCACTGGGTCTATCTACTCATTGTAGATAGATGCATTCATTACTCAATAATCAATTGTTTGTGCATGTTTTTCAAGTGTTTGCAGACGTGCGACAGGAACTACTTCAACAATAGGCACGGCAATGCACATAATGATAAAATTGCGAACGTGATTGTGTCATTTCCAGGGGTCTTCGGTGTCCCCGAAAACGTGATTACCGCAATGCGTTATCCAGCCACTCGAGTGCGAATGCACACGCACACGCGGTATAATATATTCCAGATAGAATAGAGAATAGATTGAGATTGGAAGGGCTCACTGTGGGTCCTCGTAGCGAGGGTGATATGCCCGAAAACGCAGATGTTGAAACGTACGCAATGCCCCGAATTGCTATGAAATCTGGTTCAAACGCCATCATCTCATAGCTTCACTCCGGCATGTTAGTTCATCACCGGGAGAGGAGATGCTTTGTGCGACCTTACATTGCCGTGGCTGTGTCCTTAGACCTTATGTCTTTCAAAGTGGAAATTTACGTTGAGGTGCCGACGTTGCGCTGGTCCCCACATTCTGTGAATACCGCGGCAATTTCTATTATGTTGACTCAAGGGTTTACGCCAACCTCCAAAGGACACTTCTGATGCACTTGGGGCATCCTTGCCTTCTTATACTGTTGTGGGCAGACGCGCAACATGCATTTAGAACTAAACGCTTTACTGTCCTACATAGAATCTTTCGAAATCTTAACTTCTTTTGACCATTATGCTAAAATCTTGTAATATTTTAGTATCCTCTATTTGAATCAACTCTCTCCCTCTGCAAAGCAAGAGTTTACGCCAACCCCACGATGTCGCAAAGTGCACACACACGCCTCAAGGTGTGTTTGCATACCCACTCAAAACCCACCCCCGTCGACAACTTCCACACCAGAGCAACTTAGTTGCCTGGTGTTTTCAGTATGCTTGCAGTTTGCACTCGGTACACGTAACAGCCAGCGGGTCTCCGCAGCCATTGAGCAAATAAATCGATTGTAGTTTCATGCATATGTCCTTCGTGGCAGACGAGGAGGAGGAGGAGGTGGGAGAGGGTGCCCTCCACAGTAAACATCCCTTCAGTGAATGCGTTGTTTCTCTTCATATTCCTGGCAGTCTTAAATTGACGCAAGAGGAAGGAAATAAAACGCAAATATAATGCGAATCGTTGCCGGTTCGTTTGCATGCATCGCCGAAGACGACGAATCGAAAACGCATAAAACCATACGTGCGTGGTTTCCGGCAGTATCAAAGAAACGATAAAACGCGTGTAATGAACGAGTGCGCAATATGCACCCTCGTCTCGACGGGTGCGCAACAAATCGAATCGAATCAGAGCGCGATCAGCGTATAAAGAAAATACACAATTAGAGGCGAACGTATTTACCATACCCGTGACTAACGACACACACAATTATCGTCATCCTCTGCAAATCGATATAATCAATCATTATAAGCAGACAGGATAATCATTTTCTCCTTATACTATCGTATATAACGATACAAGTATGGAAATTGCGATTTTGGGCACTGTGATTTTGGGCGTAGCGAGCAAGTACACCAATAGCCGTTTACCTCTGAGTAATTTCGGTATGTTTTAGAAAAAGTTTGTCCCAATGTCTTCTTCATGTAAATATCTTAAAAATAAAATGCCATGACGACTAAACCAAAAGTACCACCGTTAATGCGCTTGCCAGCTTGTTGAAATCAACTCCTAACGATTTTGATGCATGCTTTCTGCTAAGCGTATGATTCCACACGTTCCAACGTACGGAGAAGCACATTTAAACATGTAAGCATTGTTAATACAATATCACTCAACGTCTGATAACAAAATCTAGAATTCTTAAAATGAAATAACCTACAAAAACATGTTTTGTTGCCAAAATACTCCACTCCTAGAATGGGCAACACTGCATGTTAGTAGCACAAGTATGGTGTTAGTTTGATATATTCACTGTTCACATATGCAACCTACAAGCAGACAACCCTCCGAAAATCGCAAAACCACCCTCTCTGAAGCAGGATCTCCCTCGATACATGTTCCTGGCACCACACGTGCCTTCGCACCGGCACTCAGATGGCGTATTCTTTGCAAGGTAACATAGTTACCAGCTTCACCCCCAAACATACACGCTACGAAAGGGGAAAGTGTTTCCGAGTGCCTGCGAAAATCGCACGTACGATGTATATGTATGAGATTAAACGGAACTTGATCAATCATTCATCAACATTGACTCCCAGCATCCCAGGAACAATGCCGGCATTGCTTTCGCTGTTAATACGTACCTAACCTCAACTTTACGCATATTAGATGATATGATTAGACGTGCTTCCACATAAGTTCGACGTATTATCCAATTCCGTGGAGATATTCTGATGATGGGAGATTGATAGTGACAAATTTCATTTTGTCATTAGTATTGGCCTATATTTGAAATATTTATGTCGAAATATTCGTATAACCGTTTGGAAGTTAAGTAGAAACAATTGCTATACATATTTCTGAATGCAGAAGGGAAGTTTTTGAATGAAGCATTTGTGATTTACATATGTTGCCTAGATCACCTAGATCACCTAGATAAATACAAATATGCAAGTCTCTTTAACAGCATATAATTGTGTTCCTATCTACATAAAATACAGCAAACAATAATTTTAATCTTTTTTGAGATTAACTTAAATTTTATTAATATTACATTTTCAAGATAAAGTAGTAATGCTAAGAGAATACATTAAACAGAGCTAGGCATTAGTATGTTGTAAATAATGGAAGCGTTTGATGTTTGCAAGAACACGTGGGCAAAGGTTATTTTATGAATGTGTAACCCTGTTTGCGAATATTTCATACTTTGCTGGGTTTGCGCAGCGCGATATTTCACCCCTCTGCGTTTCGGGGTAACTGCGTAGCCCCTGAGAGGGGCAAATATGCAGCACACATCGTACATTAGGTCGCCCTGCGATGCACCTTGGCGAGTATATTAGGCGGGCGCGCCCTTAATAAAACATCCATCCCCCCAATTTGGCGGTGCGGAGAGTTACCTACAATGCAGCACAACGCAGGACGCACTTCGTCTCTGTTCCTCGCGTTATGCGTTCTAGGGATGCAAACAGCCCACACCCACACCCACAATACCAACGCGTTGCATTAAGGGATCACCCACTCCTCCTCCGCATCCAGCCGTCTGTAATTTACATCAACCCTGTTCGGTTTTGATCCGCATGAGTCAATCTGGAATACGCTCGACAAACTCATTCCGATTTTCTTCACTTGGCATGCGGTCGTCGGGCGAAGACGAAGCCCTGATAGGAGGTCCTGGTCGTGCGCCAAAGTCGGCGGCTAATGGGCTTTAGCGTTGCGAATTTACCAATTTCAACACCCTCCTCTCCCAGTATTGGCAATGGAGGTGGGTGCATTCTTTAGTTGGAACAAGGCGTATGTGTTTGTTATAGCGTAAGGGTATAAATGTATAAGTGTAAGAAGACGACACGACTAAATCGTACCCAGTCGAAAATATATCGATACAGGGTGTTTCTTTTTATATAGCTTTAACCTTAACGATTCCATTATTTTTTATAATTAATGATTTATTTGTTTTCGCTTTATAGGCTCGCATTTACGAGCGTTTTGTTACATGTTCACGGGATAGCTAACCTTTTCGTAGCAAATGAACATCCTTTCCTGTATTGCGTGTGTTGTGAAAACAGACATAAAAAGACGATGTCGTCGTCCAGAATGTTATTGACGAAGAGACAGCCCTAGCTTCCACCAAACGCATAAAAAACACATTAAGCAAATGCAATTTCCTTCGAATTTAATTAAATACTAAAAATTCTCCGATACGTGGCGTACTTATTACGCCATTGCGTAGGCAACCAAGGCAACCACCGCCGAGGCAATCCCGTTTCTTTAAGATGTTTCTTATCTGCATAAATTCATAGCAATTGCCTTAATAAGAAGTAATTACGAGTAATTTTCAAAGTTAAATTGATCGTAACTATTCAAATATAATTGTTAGTGCCTAACTAATCCAAGTTAACAACTTTAATTACATTGAATTTTAAAATCTGTTCCAATTTTTACTTAAATTCTAACCTCTCAGTTCTTTTCAAATAACCTAACCAAACTGTACTTCACCCAAATTAAAAACAGAATACAAACTAAGCGAGCGCAACTAATTAATATTATCCTTGAAAATCGAATGAGCTGCAACTTACAAATTACATTTGCTTAATTATTAATTAAAGCCTTGATTACCGCATACTTTTCTGGGAATTTAATAAATTAAGGAAAGTAGCATCAGAAACACTCTAAAACACTCAAAACATTCCAAGTGTTGAAACATTTATTAGATATTTTCATGGGTTTGCGGGCTCCTCCAATAAAACACGATGAATTTCAAACTTAATAACAGTATGATTATTGCTCAGTCATGTAAATTAAATTAATAACACCCAGAGCGTGTGCCGTTGCATTACTCACGGAAATCCATTCTTATGCGTGCAGTCGGTGGTTCCTGCCGCCCCACTTTATAATTCGCTTGGCACGCTTATGATGCAATAAGTAAAAAATGATGTATTGTTGTAAAGTGCTCGTCGGATTTCGAGCCTTCGGATGGGGAAATAAGGCAAATTTGTTACGGTTTACTCAGCGCCCTTCCACCGCCTCCCACATCGCTGCAAAGGCATCGTCCGCAACTGGCTAGATTAAACTTTTCCGAAGGGCGAGTTGATTGATGGTGTTACAATAAAGTACCATTACCATTAGGCATTCAACAAGACAAGACGACAACACCGCCGCCCGCCACTTGGCGCAACTGATGCATACGCCGTGTGATGGTAGGGCCAGTCAGGAAGGGCATGGGAGGGAGTGGGATGATTGCAGGGGATTTTCAATAATTTCGATTAAATTCCAGTGCGACGGAATGCGCGCGCGTTCGAGCACAAAAAAGGGCCGGGTTGTTTTGGTGCGCTGTGTAAGCGCTTATTGTATCGCATACGCGAGGAATGCCGTAACGTGATGGAAATTTTAATTATCAATCAACAAAGCGTGGCGTGGGGAGGCGGCAGGAATGGCGTAAAACCGCAAAATGTCATCTCCACGCTGAGTTTGCTCGCGCGTCCGCCTTTTCGCCATCCGACGTTGCCGCCGACGACGTTGACGTTTCATTTGACTTTTCTGATTATTTCCTCGACCGCAATCTCTCGACTCCTTAGGGAACACGACACCAGACCTCGCGTCGTCGTAGCTTATACGGCGAAATGCTACAAAGCGAAAGGAAGCCTGTGTATCGAACAAGCTCGCGCGGAAATTTCGAAATTTTCGAAAAGGCAATTACAGCAAAGGGCAATTAAACATTGCGTTTACCTGCGAGCGGGCTTTTCTAGGTGTGTTTGTAAGGGGAGTGGGTGGTGGTGCTGTTGGTACATGTGCAATCAAAACACGGCAATCTCGTCTAATAGACGCACGGCTTCCTGGACAAAGCAGCGCTAGAGACATGCGCTGATAATATGGATGGCGTTATGCCGAAACAAAGCCCCACGTGACCATCTTGAGTGGCACGCCGAGTGGAGCACAACAGGAGTTGGCAAACTGCTACAATATGCCGAGTGGTAAGGCGTGTAAGCGATTTGGGGAAATGAAAGAGGTTTCCCTGGTAAGGTTAGACGCACTCGGATGGCGTTTTGGGCAGGTTGTAGCTATGTAATCGCGCGAGCAATCGCACCGAGAGAGGCCGGGATGCCGTCTTGGGAATGAGGCAAATGCTCGGGCGTCGATTTCATCATCAGGTGGTCCATTTCGAATCGAGAATTCCCACCAGACATTCGACATCCATTACGCAAATTTCGTTCAAGTCTGTTGGTACCAGCCCCCTTCCAAACTACTTCAATGAACCTTCGCAAAGCCACAACTCATCACGATGCCTAACACTTAAAATATATATCTCTTGACATGATAAGACATTTATAAAATTTGTTAAATTACCTCAGTAGACTGCCTTATTCAAGATTGGAAAATGTCAATGTGTTTAAATGTGCTCAAACTATAGAGTTTCGGTCAAAAGTGTGTTCAAACACAGCGGGAGGTCGGTTTCTTTTAGTGTACGTAAGGTAACATCCGATTTCTGAAATGTCGGCAGAGTTTCACTAAAATATTAGAGAAAAACGTGTTTAAAGGTACCTAAATGCCCTGTTTTCGTTAAAAACTTACTTTAAACACATTGAGAGATTGATATCTAGATTGATTAGAAAGTTAAGATATGAATTCTATTTCTATTTGAAGTGTTTCGCTAAAATATCAGAAAAATCATGTGTTTAAATGACTCATGTTCACCAAAAATACATGTTTAAACACATCGGGAGAGTGATATCTATCAAGATTCGAAAGTTAATATATGATTTTTGAAATTATGGTAGAGTTTCGCTAAAACAAATAAGGGGAAAGGGAAATTTAGACATTCTTGAACGGCTTTATATGCGTTGTAAAGTGAGCTAAACACTTTGGAAAATCGGTATTTTTATTGTTAGTATCTTACAATCCGTCTTCTGAAATTTTAGTTTTATGTTAAGAAATAAGATAAAAACGTATTTACATGTGCTTGAGCGACTTTTTTTCGCTAAAATATGTTCTTAAACACTTCGGAGTGCCCTAAAGAATGTGTTTAAACACATCGAGAGATTATTAGTTTTAACTATTTGGAAATATGTATCTGAAAAAAACGTGTTTAAATACATTGTAAGATAATAGTTCGAAAGTTAAGAAGCAAATTTAATTTCATTTAAAACTCTATTAAATTCAGAACAAATTAGAACCAGAAATAGAAAATATATTTCTTAATATACTCTTTAATCTTCAATATATCATTTTCCTTTACGAAGGAAAAGGTTGTAAGAGTTCCATAGAAAGTTATAGAAAGTTAGGAAATCTTTAAAAGATTTTAATTTACTCTAGATATATTGCGTTGACATGGTGACTCTTGAAATGAGAAAATTTCGTTCGAAAACCTTCTCCGGTAGTCTATAATAGGTAATATGAAACTTTTCACTTCGGAAACGCGAGGAAAAAAATGAAGCATTTTCTACCTGGAGGTGGCGCTCACACACCTTCTTTTCTTTGTAATGTAATAACATTTCAAGGAGTCGTCTGCACGCTAGTCAAGGACACCCTTTGCATTCTTTTGCTTTTTTCTTGTACTGCTTGAAAGCGTGTAGGGCTTTTACGCTCCCCGCGGCTTGACTGGTTTCTTTGCGCTCATCTAGTCCTCTCGTTGGCAAGTTGGTCGCAAGAATGTGCGCCCTTTTGTGCAAAACGCCTGCCTTACTTGCCGAATAGTTGCGACTCCCCTCGTTCCACGCTTCCTCTTTTTGGCTATGACTCGGAAAAGTCCTGCCGCGTCGCGGCGAGTAATCAACGCTCGAGTGGATGAAATTCGCCGCGTCATTCAATACACTTCTTTATTTTACACTTGCAGCGCGACACCCAAAACGTTGGGCGAAAATGGGAAAATGAGCGAAGCGCACCGTCGTTATCTGCGAGTATATTGGAAAAGTGTGCACTGAACGGAAATGAAGAGTCAAAGACGCGACCAGCAAAACTCAACGTATGCTTTTCTCTATAATACATCTATATCCAACATATTGCTAGTTATTGAAACGTTTTAATTCTTACTTTATTAAATATTGTTTAAAGGCATTTCTTGGGAAATATTTCCGCTGCATTTCCCAACGTCCTGCGCGTTTCCCTCTACTATTGTCATAAGTAGGGTTCTGTGCATCAATACGGCGGAGTATTTTCGCGAAAATGCATGAGGAAATCTTTCCACTTCATCCCGTATCAATGCGCGTCTCGATCGGTTGAGCATATGTGACAAGAAAGCGCAATGTGGATTGAAGAATGCACCTCTATTCTTCTTTCGCAATACCAAATGTCTCAGAAATGTTACCTTATATTTCTAGACGGAGTAAATCTACAAAAATGTGGACTTTTCTCGGCGAGGAAATGCTTACTGCATTACAGTAACAATCTGGTTTTTCCTGTTGTTTCATATTGTTTTCCTTCGATATACCTTTGCTGTCACTCTTGCTGCACTTGATTTCTTTTGACAACGCGCAGCGAAGAGAAATTCGCTCCGGCCAAGACCAGCGGGAGTGAATTTTCTTCTTCTCTTATTCAATGTGACATGACAAACTGATCATGATTTGCAATAGACATGTAATATAAATATATTCCGTGTATCGATATATTTGATACTTAGGTAGTTATTTTGAAAAATATAAGTTTCGTAAGGTAATTACTTAGTTTTGGTATTTATACCAACAGGAATACGGGTATGATTTAGAAAGAAACAGGTAAACACAAAGCAAAGTTACAGAAACGGAGCGCGGAAAACGTAATTAACAGAAGCACAACTAGTTGAGTAATTTCAAAAAATCACTACTCATAGAAATGTATTTATTTTTTCATATTTCCCTTAATATAAGTATAAATCATACTCCATTCAATTCGGAGTGACTCAATTCGGAGTTGCCACACACTTATGTGACAGATTCTTGATAAATTACTTAGAAATGTTATAAGCCATTATATTTGAAATTGATT
>JAODAC010044978.1:0-10971 GCA_027575185.1 Mimaenictus wilsoni | reverse complement strand
TCTTTCCCAGTCTCACGGGTCTTTCTCGTTCCCTTCCTCGAGACTGGATCTTAAATCCTTGATCTTCGCTTCGTTCAGTGCTCTGTTGTACTCGTTTCTTGATTTTTTTGTATATTGTTCGTGCCGAAGCTTTTCTGACGGAATCTTGTTCGCTGCTTGTCCTTGTTTTGGAGTTGGTGAACTGCTTGTCTCTGTTTCCTTAGTTCTGATGTGTACCATAGGTTCCACATGTGCGGGCCTCTTCTGGATGTGGGAATGGTGCTATTGCACGCCTGTATGACTGTTTTTTGTAAATGCTCTGCTGCGTCCTCTGTGTCGTGCTTCATAGGGTGTTTGGAGGTGTTCTCCTTTACGATTCTACAGAATTTGTTCCAGTCGGCTCTGGTGACTGCGTATCTTTCCTGTCTCATGCTTGTTTTGAAGGAATGGTTGTCTCCGTCAATGGTTATAAGTATTGCCATGTGGTCGCTGAGAGTTTCTTCGGGAAGGATGGACCAATTTGCAGAGATGTTCTTTGCCATTGATAGATCAACCCATCCTACGCAGTTTGAGGATTGAAATGTCGGTCGAGAGCCTGGATTGTTTAGCAAAATTATATTATTTGCGGCAAGGAAATCTTCGACTAGTTCCCCTCTTGTGTCTCTGTTCCTGCTTCCCCAGATTTCGTTTTTTACGTTGAGATCAGCTGCAATTATTACTTTGTTTGAGTTTGATGCAAGCTCCAGTTGTTTAGCAGACTTCAGTAGTATTTGAAACTGAATCGAAAAGGAAAATTTATTGTCATGTCCAATTGTTGCAATATCCATCGTTAGTGACAAATACTTGGCAACTTTTAATTTAGTTTTGGACTCACTCACATTGTTCTCATATTTTTCAGACATTAATTTTTCTGAACTAAATAAGAAACAATTCATATTACAATTTATTTCAATAATGTAGTATTTAACGAATGGAGTAAAACCATATGAGAAATATTTTCTGCACAAAATAATAGTATTGCCTGAAGAATAAGCGAGGAGTGCGCCCCACCACCTAGAAATCATAACAATTAATATGAATATATTTTATTAGTTAAGATGGTTCCACTTTATACTTTATATCTGCAAAACTGTTTAATTGATCAACCGTGTGACAAATGATTGGTTGAAGAACTGATGAAGAGGGCCTATTATCCGGACATTCGGAAGGCAACTCCGGTGCTGATGAAGTGCATATAGCTAAATTTTCGGATTCCTAAAATGCCTACAATTAACCAAATTAATGATATAAATTTAATAATGTTTAAATGTAGACTTACCAAGTGATGAATTATTCTTACATGCGCATCTTTAAATTTTATTAAAACATATTCTGCATTGAGATTCTTCCTTCGACAAAGAACTAAAATATTTCCAAATGTTCGAAACCGTTTTCAGCGCACACAACTAGTCTCAAATCGCAAACGAAGACGACTAACAAAATGCAGGTGGTTAATGCCTGTCGAATCGTTATAAGTACTCTGGGTTTTTTATACATGCGATATATTACATATAAGTCAATAGAACGAGCAATTATCTGGCAAAATGCGGCATTTTCAGAAACCTGGTTAACCCAAGCTAACTGGTAGTTAAATTGGGCTAACCTAATGTTAACGGCGATCCGTTGTCGAAGAAATCGGGCTAACTCAGCGAGGATCTTTTCAGCGTCCCGCGCGGAAGTGCGAGCTGACGTACCTGCCGTGAGCTCCGAGGACGCTGGGTATCGTATCATCGTTATCCTCGGATGCGCGGTACTGTCAAACGTGCGAGTTGACGTGCCTGGCCCGAGCTCCGAGGACGCTTGGTATCGTTTCATATTCATCTTCGGCTGTTCGGACGCGCAAATGCTGTCGGATGGATGGACGAGCTGACAAGTTTACCGACTGATCCGTGGATACGCAGACAGGATTCACGAGGTCGCTGAAACGATTCTGACATGTGAATCTGAACTGTAAACATGAGAGGATTGAGATTCAGAATTGATAAATGTGCTAGTTATTGTACATTTATCTCTCATTTTTTATGCAAAAAATCAAATATATATGTGATGAATGTGAAGGCATCGAAAATTTTGACAAAAAAATCGGTAGCTTATGGGTGAATGCTTTAATAAAGTCAAGCGTCTACCTCGTGGTGCCTTGCACTGATTCGCAAGTTGGGCAAGAATAAAATCTTTAGTTGTGGGATTAATATTCTTTACTTGACTAAGTAAAAATTATAAATTGTCAACTTCTGAGAGTTTATGAAAGACCGATTCCTACCATGCAGATTTATTCTTTTCCGACATTTTCGGGCATAATAAGAAAATGCAACAGAAAGTGATAAGACGATATTAATGAAAAGCAACTAAGTAGTATATGTTAACTTACGGAACTTAACAGGGGTCGCCTTAACGTGAAATGAAACGGTGGTCTCTGGGTGAATTGTAGCAATATTACTTGCTGAACCATGCTCCTTGGTTGATTGTAATGTTGACATCAGTGAGATCTAAACAAATAACCTCTTGCATAACTGCAAACAAAAGATGTATACATCACAAAAATATCAATATATTTAGCAATGAAAAACTTACCTCAGCTAAACTCTTGTCGGATGATATACGTTGGAAACGTTTGGCAATGCCAAACAGCACACTTGAAACCCATTTTTATAAAGCAATGCAAGAGAACGTGATGAAAAGGATGGCACAATGGTCGCAGAACGCACAAATCATTAGTGATAAAATGGCGACACCCACGAAACAGTTAAACACGTCACAAGCAAAATATCACAGAACACCAAAAAAGTGCGGGTGGAAAACGCTCAAGCACAGATTATATACATATGACCGTCGTCCTTGAAGACGGTGGTGGGGACAGAAACATTAGCGCCGCATATGTTTGTAAGACTACTATTTTCTTCGGCGGAGTCGTACATATGCTCATGCAATCATCTCGTCTGCCTGATTGTCTGATTTATTAAATTAATAAAATAAAATAAAAACATTTGATTTTTTTCTCACTTCAATAACCAAAGGATCATTTACACTTCTTAGCTTTTCATGCCTACATTTTAAACATTTATTTACAGTCTTGTCGTAATTATAAAAATTATATATCATAAAAATATATGTTTGATGCTCGGGATGACCTCTTGTCGGCATATATTGTGTACATATAAATTTTTAAATTTGTATATAATTACTTGTTCTTTTAATAATTAATTTGAAAAAATAATACGAACAAATAATTACAAGTATATTTTTTTTGTCATTGTTGGATGTTTTCCGTAGTTTTCCAATGCGTACTGATTAGGGCTCCTGGTCCTTGTTGTTTTTAGTTTTTGCTTTCGATGCTTTTTATTGAGATGCTAAATACCTTTTAGAGTAACACTCCGTCCTTTAATGCCCGCGCACCCACGAACATAAAGGTACAGATGATTTTTCTGGCATTTACTCAGAAGGCCTTGTGTCCAGAAGTTGCATGAATAATACTGAGAAGGGGTTTGCGCATCATTGGTCGACAGGTTCCATTTACACTGTCGAATAGCTCATCCATAAAGGGGGCGTACCGGAAAGCGGGAGTACCGACAGGGTATCGGAACAAGCTCATTGTCTCGAACCAATAAAATTGAATACTGACTTGGCGATTGACGCTTCCCAAAGCCATCGGTTCGCAACACTCATAGCTATAGATAAAAACGCACAATTAAAAATATACCCAAGCAAGAACTACCTCTTGAAACTTACTCCACTTTGTAGTAATGGCAATAGTTCGGGGGAAAGATCTGTCCCGCCGTATTACCTTCATTTTGCTATTTTTTTGTGAGCATATGGACATCGGATAATTTTGTTAATGTCTGAAACTTCTATCTTCTGTCTTGAGAAGAAAAACTGCGGCATAAGGACGTTCGGTCCATACAAGGGCCCAGGTTACGACGGTATCGTCCCAATCATGCTTCAACAGGAAGCGGACTATATCGCCCCAAAACTATTACAACTATACAGGGCGTGCTACGGACTCCGGAGTCCTGAAAGGAGGCTAGGGTTATATTCATACCAAAGGCCTGCAAACGCCCCCCAGAGGAGGCTAAATCTTAGACCAATTAGCCTTACCTCCTTCATATTCAAGACTATGGAAAAAGTGGTGGATAATTACATCAGGCAGACTTACCTGAAGGAAAATCCACTCAATTCTCTACAATTTGCTTACCAACCGAGCAAATCTACCGAAGATGCCCTATTTTACCTCGTGTCTGACATCGAAAGGTCGCTCGAGGCGAAGGAAACAGCAGTGTGCATTTTCGCTGACATCGAAGGAGCGTTTGACAACACAACGCACATCGCAGTGAAAAGGGCCTGCACTAAGAAAGGCATAGACGAGCATACCAGTAACTGGATCGAGTCCATGCTAACTGGAAGACAAATCACTGTCGACCTGCAGGGAATACGAGCATCCGCCATCACTAGCAGGAGGTGTTCTCTCACCTCTTCTATGGTGTTTGGTGGTAGACGATCTGCTAGACGCCCTGACGAAGGCAGGGCATAAGACAATTGGTTATGCAGATAACGTAGCCGTCATCATAAAAGGGAAATATAATATCACGTTATTTTCCCTCACCCAGGGGGCGTTGAACAAGCTCTACAAATGATGGCAAAGTCCCTTTCACACGGAAAAGGAAAACGGACCTATGTCCTCCTAGTCTGAAAGGGGAGACGATAGCGTATTTCATGGAAGTTAAGTATCTAGGCGTCACCCCGGATGCCAAGCTCAACTGGTCTAAACACATTGAAAAGATACTCCAGAAGGCTACAATGGTATTCTGGGCACTTGTCTTCCTTGGAATTACGGGGGCGAGATACACGACCCATACTGCTGCATTGACAGCGCTATTAGCCATTCCGCCCCTGCCAATCACCATAGAAGGCGCAGCAATCAGGAGCGCCCTGAGAATGGGACTATCAAGTTCCAGTAAAGGGTGCTCCGAGATGCTGAGCAGGGCTGGCTTCCCGTACATCGGTTGCCCGATGGACAGTATAACACCGGTCTACGACTTCAACTGTGGCTTTACAGTGGCGATTAAACCGCGCCCGGATGCCATCACCGAAGTCGAAAGTATAACCGAGGACAGAAATAATGTGATCCGGTACTCGGACGCATCGGTAAAGGGGGAAAACCACGGCATTGGAATTCGGACCAAATTGGGACTGTCGGTAAAGCCTCCTCCATAACTGAAGCAGGGATCATGGCACATTAGAACCCCAATAAGAAAATATAATAAAGTAGATAAAATCACGGAAATGTCCAGGAAATGGTAGAATCAACACACCTATTATAGATCATTACTGATATATTCAACTCCTGCCACAAACTTCAATACTTTCGCAAATGCTATTCATCCAATTACGAAAACCAAATAAAAGACAAGACGAATTAATCTATAAATTAATACGGTCCTTCTTTTCCTCGTTAAAATCAATTACAAATACTTCCTAGCAGATACACGACTACTACAGTGCAGGACAAGTACTCCCATAAAATCAATATCCACAGAGGTGTACGAGAATGAAATAGCGTTATTCGCTGATGATCTTGCAATTATTTCTACGTCACTACATAAATGCGTCACTACAACATCCCTAAATAACTCTACTCGAGAATTACTACAAACAATGGCAGATCATCCGAAATCCTTTCAAATGCCTTAAATTTTTTGAGTGTGACATTTTTTGAATTGTTGTATGCGCTGCGTCTAAGATAATAGAATTTCACTGGGTTTCTACCGGTCGCGTAACCGTGCTACACGCGACATCAGGACCAAGCAGACGGGATTGTTTTTGTCCACCCTGAGCCTTTTATTTTATGCAGGACGCGAAACCCCTTCCTGTATATTGTGAAAAGGTGGAGAGACAGAAGAGCATATGGCAAGGTCCAAGAACGTACTGACTTTATTCATAAATAATCATTCATAGTGGCAAGAAAATTCAAGTCGCCACACAATCATAATTTAAACATCCAGCCCTTGATGCATAATCGCAGAACAGACACTTTATTGTACTCACCACGGGTCAGGCATGTACTTAATACATAAAATGCTTTAGCCGGAAAACAAAAATAATCAAGCTTGCATTATTGCGATCCGGCTCCCGCAACACTACCCTTGAAATTATGTTTCAAATATCAGTTTACTATAGCTCTTCCAACAGATCGTTTATACACTTTTCTTTCCTGTTTTGAAAATCGCACATTCGCGTTTCTTCGAAATGCCTTCTGGATTTTTTTACAACAATCGGCGGCCATTCCAAATGGAAAATAAGTACCTACCTAGTGAAGTGTTTCAGTAATACAACTAATTTATGGAGGTACATGGAAAATGTGCATCCAACTATTGTAAATATAATTTGAAAATATTTATTTATTATAATTAAACTCCCCAAGTCGATGAGGTTCATCGCTCAGTGGGCGTCAGCTGCAAAGGCAATCCGAGGTGCCTGTCATAAAAGGATAAAATGTAAGCTTGTTTTGGGTTTTGAAAAATATATTCAGTCTTACACTAAACTTGTTAGGCGTTAGTTGGGCAGAGTTTGCAATTCGAAAATTAACTTATAGGTTTAGTGCGAGGTGGTTCCCGCAGTTTTCTGAATTTCGTGTAATCTAACGAGTTTACATATTAGTACTCTTTGGCGTATTAATAGATCACGTCGAACATGTGTGATAAATATAATGCCCAGTGGGCAACAGTGGGTGTCAATATAAGCGGATATGGCTACGATACAACAGTGAAGTTTTCTAGTTGTGACACTCCGTTAACGCGATAAGTTAATAAGTGAGCAAACAGTCCTTTATTAAACTCTACCAGGTGCATGTATGTGTAAGTCTTGCCATATTGTCTTATTCATTTCAAATATGATGAAGAAGAGTATGCAATAGATCAACCCCGGAATGCCAGAGAACCATTCCGCTGAAAATATCCGCTACATCCTCTCCGAAATGTTAGAGGCTTATCGTATACCGACTTCCAAAATAGATGGCGTTTGTACGGGTGGTGCTACGAATATCAAAACTATGTTTGGCACTGATAAGTATATTCATTTGCCCACATCGTTAATTTGATCGCACAATCCGCTTTAAAAGAAGATATCAACAAACTTTCTTCGATATTTGATAGAGTTCACGGAATTGTTGCTTTCGCGCGTCGCTCCACAAAATTTACCTGCATACTAAAAGCTGCGCAGATTGTTAACAATGTGGGTGAGGGCAAAGTTAAGATTTTTGTAAATAGTGTGTACGAGATGGAATTCAACTCAAATGACGCTACGTAGATTTTCGAATATATCTAAATATTTGGCGCAAGCATTAAGTGATTCCACGATTCGATCAGCTCCCGAGATGGTTGCAGGTCCTATTTGACCAGCAATTCTCGCGGAAATAGTGCTCATTTTGACACCGGTTGAGGAAGCCTAAGCTAATTTTCGGTGACCCTTTCATTACCGGAACTATAGTTGTTCCGATAGAGGATTACCTTGAGCAGGAATTTGTTAAACTGGGCACTATTGCTAAGACGTCAGTCGCGATTAGCTCTTTAGAGAAACTTAGACGCTTTTAGATCCGCGTTTCAAAAGTTAGTTTTTAGATTTAGCTGCGGTGAATTCTATTCAAGCAGATTTGCGGAAGCAGATGCGAGCTGATTGTTATTCAAAAACAACAGACGTAGAAGTGAATTCGACGGTTCGCCCACCTGAGTATCAAGGTAGTTCCTTCGGTGGGTATATAAAGCACAGAACCAGGAATATTTCAGTGAACCTAGCAGAGTCTGTTGTGGACGAAATAGATCCGTATCTCAGATCTGCGATAGTAGAAAACTCTGTTTTGGAAACACAATGCGGACCGTTACCCGGATTTGTCGAATTTAACTTCACGATACCGGTACAAATCGGAAGTTCGGTGTCTTCCGAAAGGTTGGTGTCTGAACTTGAAAGAGTTTTATATAAGGAAAGGAGTCGCCTCACTGAAGGACATATCTAGGAACAGATATTTTTAAACACAATACCACTGGAGTTTCTATAATAGTTTTTTTTTCCTTCTTCCTTTTTGAATGTTATTAAGTTCACTCATTTTGTTAATATTGATGTTGTGATTTTAGGTTGTTTGTTTAGTCCTTAACTTTATATAATTTTTGTATTTTGTATACTTTAACATTTGTTTGTATTAGATGTTAAAATATTGTATACAATTTAAGCGTGAAGAAATATATTTTTAGTATATTAAATATTAAGCTATCAACATGAAGAAAGAGGGAGAATGTTTCGCAAATCATCTATTTTAATCTGATATGAATATTATCCTGATCAGTTCATGATAAGCCAGTCATTTATGACGTTTAAAAGACAAAATTTTATGAAAACTTCGTTTTCAACTTCCATGTGGGTTTTCCACACTTATCCGTTCTCGAGGGTAGTTGCCATATATGTCAAATTGTTCCTTATGTAATATATTTTCATTTGGTATAAATAAGTTCCTGATTAGCACACTGGGAATTTCAATTTCGCCGGATGTATAATTGAAAACATGGTTTCACTATATTTCACATACAAATCAAAGGTTTGCTAATATTGTTAATATTACGTATATTCATGCATTTTTATTCGATACATGTATTTATTCGATAAATAATTGGCGCAGTCGATTAATCGCGGTCTCCGATTAATAATCGGACGAACCATCGGGTGAAGTATTCAATTTTAATCAATTACGATTAATAACAGAATCGATGGTTGCGTCATCTACTAGCAAATGCTTGCATTAATATACCTTTTACCGATTACTACTGCGTTAGTACAATATTTTGCAACTTGATAACGTATGCATTATATAAAATACATGAAATAGAATTCCGTATAAAATATGTTAAGACTACCAATGACAAGAAGAAAACTTAAAGGGGAAATAAATAAAATTAATATAGAAGATTATTGTAAAATGGTCATCAACAGTTAAATATTCCATGAAAATATGTAGCTGGCTTAAAAAAAAATAGACTCGTGCAAATAAATTCTCAAAAATTAAACTAATAGTACTTATCACAGATTGCAGAATATTTACTTTAATTTGCGATTAAGTTAGGTCTAAAATATCAATAATGAATTTAATTCGGAAATACTCATTGACAGTTAAAAATTGATAGCTTAATAAAGTGAGCTTTGCATTCAAAATTTGTACACATACACGTCAAATAAACTGTTGTAATGTGACTGAGAAGGATGGCGAGCGATCCTCAGCGGATCATGCGCGTAGGATGTCCGCGCAGCGCCGGAAGGATTGCCAGTCGCCGTGAGAGCAGAGCCGCTAAATCTTTCGTAGCGTACAGTCAAGTTACACGATTATACATGGTACTTTCATTTACTCTTTTGTACATATTCAATATATAATTAATTATCCTAGATCTCGTAAATATCTTAACATAACCTTATACCCAAATCAATCGGTTCTGTAACCGTCAACAAGTGCCGGTGTCGGGCGCTACTTTTGACACTTCTGGTAGTTTCCTTATAGATATTTAATGGCATTTGGTTATCAGCGTTGTCATTTGCTTATTTAGTCAGCGTGTGTATGTTTTACGATTCTATGTTTCTCCAGGTACAGTCCGTTAGACATTCTTTCTTAACGTTTCGTTTTTCTTCGAACACGTTTTCATTGATAGCATGTAGTACGTTTTTCAGAGCTTTGCATTGCACTTCACATGTTTCATTGTTAGCACTACTGTGTAAGTATGTGGTGTTCTCTTTAAATCTTCTACTGCTTACGCATTGTCTCATTGTTCTTCTGCTGGGCTATCTTCACCTTATCACCTTATGTATTCTTTCATGGAGAAACAACGTGCCTCCTATTGTCAGTCCAATATCAGCACCTAGTACTACTAGTCTCGTACCATTATCATTACGAGACCCCACGGGACTTGTTGCTATTTCTGTTGGTGCATATCATTGTATTATTGCTGTTTTTTCTAAGACGTATTCTTATCCTTGCAATAATGGCCCTGTCATTTGTGTGATGCCACTTAATTAGGCTTCTTCTATTCGATTTTCTAGAGATAATGTCCACACCGTTTTCGTGTTTCTCCCTTTCAGGTCTTCCAGAAAAAAGTAACAGTTTTCCGGTTGTTGTTATTTGCTCTCCATTCCCATTCCATCTTGTTTCACCCAACCCTAAAATTTGCAATGTGTAGGTTTGCATTTCATTTATTTCCAGTGCGAGTCTAGATGTTTCAAACATTGTGCGAATGTTCCAGCATTCAATACATATCAGTATTTTCGAGCCAAAGATTATCTTAAAATCCATGCATTAACACTTTGTATTGGTTCCTTGAATCGTTTTGCTTTAAAACAAATGAATGATATTTTCTGACTTGTTTATACTGATCACAGATTTATAGGATAGCACAAATTCAACTGATTTGGAAGATTTTAAAACAAAATCTTGGTAACGTGCACAACCGATGTCCCATCACTTAATCAACCCTGGCGAAATCAACCCTTGCGAAATAAAGGATCCGCATCTTTTCGGAGGCTGGAATGCGATCGATATGCTCGTATAAGCTCTTGAGCAACTCATTTGGCGCTTCCTTTATCTCTTAAACGCACTTCTCCACTCGACTTACCAACCAAACACGTACATTATTAAAATTTTCCCCTGGCTTACTACACTTTGGAGGTGTTGCATGTGTCGTGTGAAGGGATGGGAACTGACTGATTGTAAATTCTGGCACCCGTTTTACCGATACAGCTTGTTCCCTTTTTTCAGTTATAGGTTTTATATAATTTAAATACACTGGGCAGTTACTATAATTGTCGCGAACCAACGTCGGCGGCCCTGGTTGATGGCGCGGTAAACGCGCCGGGTCCAATCGTCGGTGTATTTGCGACGGAAGAGAAAGGGGACGTGTACTGAGTGGCGACCCTTGGTGATAGCGCGGTGAA